>JAJIBD010009213.1:0-43943 GCA_021461705.1 Cryptotis parvus
AAAAACTGAAGTTTAGGTCCTTGATTTGTTTCTGTTCTCTAGTTGGTCCCACTACCTTAAATAATTAAAGGTGGGCCCAAAGGGAGATGCCTATATTAATGCATTAATATGCCATCAATATGCCTATTAAGATTGGCATGGAATTTCAACCCAGGTTTTTTTTCCTGTCAGAAGAAAAGAGGCTTATCTTAAAGATCTGTTCTCCTTGTCTTTCTGTGGTTGAGGAATCCACAGCCAAACACAATATATAGGCAAACGTCATTGAAACGGTTGGAGCACATGGCACGCAAGTGTCTCACAGCTTTAAGTAGTAGATGATTATCCTTTTAACGAGGATAATTTTATTTTTCACTAGATATCTATCAAAGGAAAGACTGCAACATAGCAGCTGGAATGCTGGAACCTACATAAAGTATCGCACATTTTAATCATGTTGGATAAAACACTCCTTCTATGGATATCAATTATACTAATGACTCTTATATAATACTCTCATGTGCCTACGGGATATGTATTGTCACCTCTCTTTTGTCATAAAAATAGTTAGTAGCTCTGAATCCACACTGAAGTAGTTGCTTTCATTTTTATATAATGAATGAGTAGCACTGTAAAAAAAGACATTTTATCTCATATTAGTTTTACAGAGTGAAGAGATTTCACATATGACAGTGCTAAATATACTCTTAAGCTGCTAATAAAGCCAAAGCCTGCAGGGAAAATTCTAATGATGAGCAATGCCAGAAGTTTGTATTTCTGAAACTAAAGCAAAAATGTTCCACTTAGGTATAATTTCTAAATATCTTTAAAAGGAACAGGGATTTCTAATAATTTCAATTCTAATAAATCTCCCTAGTCAATTTGGAATCATTTTATTTGCAATAAATCTCTGCAGTCAACCTAAAAGATAAGGACACTTTTCCCCCTTTTCTCCTAGAGTGCAATATTCTGAAGGAAGCTTATTTGAATGCATTCTTAAAATTAATAATGACATCAGAAGGTCTGATTCATAGCCAAACCACCACATGCTTCCTTTTTGTCAACAGAACAAGAATTTCAGCTAGGATGGCTGAGAATTATTCACCTCAAAATAAATAAATAAGCATGTGACTGCATTTCTCACACCACGTTCCAGAAATGCCTTGGCCGAGGGTCCATCAGCACCCCATTCTTCAGAATACCTGCTAGCAATGCTAAAGTTAAGGCTTTATGAGAATTTCCATTATAAACTTCTAGTTTCTAGGTTTAATAAATCAGTCGTAAAAATGTGCTCAAAGCTGAAACTTGGCAAAGCAATTTAAAGAAAAGAAAAAAAAGAGCTTCTGCCTGGTCATTTTTAAGTTACACAAGTATAAAAAGATACAGCTGGGAAGGACTCTCGAAAGCATTTTTCTTACAAATAGTTTAGAAGGCATACAATTTTAATTATATAGAATATTAGTCAAGTGATTGGTACACAGTATAGTAAGACTACTTGGTGTGGTTTGAAGATAAAGGTAAAATAATGAAGTTATTTAAATTCCACCCAGAAACTTTCAAATGTGCATTTTGAACGTCCACATTCTCTTCAGTTCACCAGTTCTATTTTATTTTTTTCCTAAGCACTAGATCATCACTTGCTTCTCTTTTATGCATTAGAATTCAAATGTCAATAGATCCATTTTAGCACTAATGCTTTTCTTGGACTCCATCAATAAAATCAAATAAATAATCTGTTGGTTAGTTCTATTTCTTATCACACTTGATTTTGTTTCTAGGTGTGAATAGGCTAGGGTTGGGCTGTGCTCAGAAATACTGCAGTCTCTGCACAAGGGTCACTCCTAGCAGTGCTCAGTGGATGATATGAAATACAAGAGGTCAAACTAGGATGGTTTGCATGCAAGGCAAGCCCCTTATCGTGTTCTTCCTATTTAGCTTATCCATGACATTAGAAGGCCAAAGGAATCTTGGTGATTTCACTCTGATTCATCAATCTTAACATATGAACAAGAGGTCTAAGAACTTTGTAAATACCATTATAGGACCAGAGAAGTAGGCAGGGTACTCTCTTTGAATACAGTCGACCGGATATCAATCACCCTAGTAGCTACAAACCCTAGTAGCCTAAATCTCTCGGTTTATCACTGAACTTTATGGACTGAAATCAGGCTGAGCATCACATGGAAAAGACCTAAAGTCCCTGAGCAATGCTTGAGAACTCTCTCGACCCACTAAAAATTTAAATGAATTTCAACACCCAACATATGTTCCTCCGAGCCCTACCAGGAGTGATCTTTGAGCACTGAGCCAAGAGTAAGCTCAGAGCACTACTAGGTGTGGCTCAAAACAAATAAAAAAGAATTAAATGAGGCTTGGAGGAGTGTATACCTGGAATGCCTGGATGCCAGAGTTTAATCACCCTTAACACAAGATCTTGTTGATGTCATTAATGCACTAATGAATTTTGATGATTTCTTTTGGCCCCCAAGCACTGACATTTTGGTTCTTTTAAAGTCCTGCCTTATAGGCCCTAGTATCCTGAATCCCTGGGTTTTATCACTGAACTTTCTGGTCTGAAGTCAGGCTGAGTATTATATGGAGAAGACCTAAAGTCCCCTGAGCAATGCTTGAGAAGTCCCTCACCCCGCTAAAATTTAAATGAATTCCAACACCCACCAGAATGTCAGACACAAGATAAATACCCAGTAAATATTATCATTGTCTTTATTTTCATTACACATTTTATCATTGTCATTAAATGAATGAGATGGCCAAAAAAAATTTCTAACAAGACGTCCCAAGATTTTGCTGTTTCCACATTCTATGTAAAATAATTTTTTATCCTTTCTCATTCTCCTTCCCCACCCCCAGATCCTTTTGTCTTCTATCTGACTACTCTTACTGAACTTTCAGTAAATTGTTTCTGTCAAATGAAGCCAAGGGTTTCATGTCCATCTACAGAAAGAGGCAACAGCAGAGATAGTCCAAGTCTTGGAAAAGCACTTAGAAATTGTACTCATCAAATTGGCATATGACACAAAGTTGACAAGATTCATTAGTATGCTAGATGACAGAATCAAGCTTATAAAGAAACTGACAGATGAAAATGATATTGAAACTCATAAGGTGTTCAAAGAATATTTGAATATTGGATTTAGTTCTGGGCAAGAGCAAACTGCATTCCATCTGAAAAACAATTTGAATTATATAAAATATATAAATCCTATTATTTGTGGAAAGACCAAAATATTTATAACATGTTTTCCCAAATGAAGACTGGAAAAACAAGCACATTTTTCCCCCAAATATTTGTAATTTGGAATAGTGTTAATATTATGATACATATATCCAAAATGCTATACCAGAGACTGTGGGTATAAAATATAGTTATAATTCAAATCATTAAAGGAAAATTTCATTCAAGCAATGAAAATTTTCTAAAAGTGTGACTTCGCCAGCAGTAATTCCTGAGTGTAGAGCCAGGAGTTACCCCTGAGCATAGTTGGATGTGACCAAAAAGATAAAAAAGGAAAGAAAGAAAGGAAGAAAGAAAACATGCTTTGATGCCTGCTATAAAGGTAGGCTGTGGGCGGGGAGGGAACTTGGGGCGTTGGTGGTGGGAAATGTGCACTAGTAGAGGGATGTGTGCTGCAACACTGTATGACTGAAACCCAATCATGAACATCTTTGCAATTGTATATCTCACAGTGGAATAATAAAATAAAATTAAAAAAATAAAAATGTGACTTTACTCTTGTAGGGCTAAAAGCCAAATTTTCATCCCTTTTCCATATCTATGGTTCTATGAGCAAAAGTCTTCAGGAGAAAATATCTTGATGACCCTGGCACCCATACAGTACCACCTTTCTTTCTTATTTTTAAACCAGAACATTTAATCACTGAAATCCTTAAGATGAACACGTTGCTGCAACAGCTATTCTATGGGTTTAGGTGTTGTTCCCTCAGGGAGTTTATACTTGAATCTGTTTTGCATAATTTTCAGGTGCCTCATACAACCAGTGATGGTGCGTTCCTCCTCTTGGCCATGGCAGTCCAGTTATATTTTCTCTTGCTCTTGGGAAAGGGGGCACACTTGCTGCTGGTAGACTTCTGCAGGTGATAGACCTTGGAATCATAGCAGCCACACAACGTGTGTGTCTTTTGGTGATGCTTCCTGTATGATGATGTACCTTTAGTCATGTCATCTCATTGCTGGGAACCAAAGAGATGGGAAGTGGGACTACCTTTCTTTAAAATGCATTGGTCTATTCTCCTTTTCTATAAAAACTATTCTTCAGGACTGGACAGGCAAGGTTCTCCTTTAGAGAACATGAGTCTGTCATCTTTTCACCTGCCAGGACATTGCTGAATAAAGTTTTCTCAGCTTCACAACCTTTAAAAAAAATTTTTTTTTCATTGTCACACGGTAATTTATCAATTATCAACATGGGGCAGAGCTGCTACTTGCTCTCCCTGTGCCCAGCTGCTCATGAGGTGCCCGGGAGGCAAGGTGGATTCTAGCCCTGGCCTGCCACCTCAGCAGAGCCTCACAACAAGCCAGACCACCCTCCCCTACTCCATGGGGCCCGCCATTTTCCACATCCGGACTTCCCTCTCGTCACAACTGCACCCAGCAGACCAGACTATCACAGGCCGGATCATCCACAGTCACCCTGCAGCAGTTTTTTTTTTCAATCCGGCCCAGGTATGCTGGAACCAGAGACTCTCAGACATGGGGCAGAGCTGCTACTTGCTCTCCCTGTGCCCAACTGCTAGTGAGGCACCCGGGAGGCATGGTGGGTTCTAGCCCTGGCCTGCCACCCCAGCAGAGCCTCACAATAAGCCAGACCACCCTCCCCTACTCCATGGGGCCCACCATTTTCCATATCCGGACTTCCCTCTCGTCACAACTCCACCCAGCAGACCAGACTATTACAGCCCAGCTCGCGCAGCCACTAGCGGCCACGCGGTTCATCAATAAATGCTTTATTTAGAGGAGACTACAACAGCATGCCACCCGCACTGCAAGCCTGGCAAGCTGCTCGTAGTATTTGATATGCCAAATACCAGTAACATTTATATTTAGGTCATTCCCGTGATCTTTGTTGAGGCTCTTTATGTTCCTGGAGCAAGCAGATGCCTTTGGGTTCTACTAGCATGAGACAGGACATATGGAGATATTACTGGTGCCCGCTCTAGCAAATAGATGATTAAAGGGAAGATAGTGATAGTGATAGTGACATGATCAGTAAAAGCAGCTGATATTAAAGAAAACATCTAAAAGGGGACAGGTGATCAAATAACTAAATTCTTAAGTTCTTTATGTTGATTCTTAGTCAACAATTACAGTTTTTTGCTTAAATTAAAAATATTTTCTTGCATTTCTGATAGAAAATTAAATTGACATACTTATTTAGAGACCAAGACAGAAATATGAATCACGTTTTTTAAAAATATGTATGATCTTTGATCTATCATTTGAAATTTAAGAAATAGTTAATAAGAAAAAATATTTTGAGAAGAAATAAGGACAGGACTGGTAAGATAGTGCAGTGATAGGACTCTAGCCTTACACACAGCCAACCTGAATTCAATCCCCAGCATTCCGAGCACAGAGTCCGGAATATGTTGATTTGGGGTATAATACAAAAAGCAAAATGAGAAAGCAAAAGAAAGAAGAGAGGTGGAAGAGATGAAGGAGGAAAAGGAGAAGGAAGTAGATGAAGATATTGAGCAAAATCAATAACATCATTTTATCTTATATGTCATATAGCATTTTACTTTATACTAATATAACCAAATAATTTTCAAAACATTTAATACCAATAAAATGAAAAGCTGAAAATAAAAATTAAGAATGTTTTGTTATTATCAAGGACAGGAAAAACTAACCAAAATAAAGTAAAAATTGTTTCATTCTACATATATTAATTTATATGTGTGTATATATATATGTTTATATATGTTTCTTTGTAGGAAACACTAATATATAATTTCCAGATGATAAAGTTAAAATTATGTATAATTCTGATTTTCTTGTTTTTTATTTTTTAGTCTTTTACAACTCAATAAAATATATAGTCCTTAGCACTGATTTTTTTAAATAATGTTTAAAAGTCCTATTTTAAAATTATATATATATTTTTGCTTTCTGGGTCATACCCAGGGATGCTTAGGGGTTACTCCTGGTTCTGCACTCAGGAATTATTCCTGGTGATGCTCAGGGGACAATATGGGATGGCGGGATCAAACCCGGGTTGGGAGGTGCAAGGCAAATGCCCTACCCACTGGGCCATCTCTCTAGCCCCTTAAAATAATATTTAAACTGGGTCTGATTGACACCAAATCATCCAAATCTATCTTTGACTATCAAGAGAATCCTTTCTATACGGAAAGCTATTAGAATTGTTAATAAGCCAGACAGATACTATAAACTTTGTTTCCAATAAATGTACCTCCACACAATGTACTTTCTTTGAAGAATGTGTTTAATATGTCTTATGAAAAGAAAAAGGACAAGTTTTAAACCAAATAGCTTAGAAAGAGGCAGAAATCTGACTCAAGCATACATAACTTTTGGGTAGCTTTAATATATGAAAGCTAAAGGGATCTGTATGAGAGAGATGCCCTAATATACAGAAATATTCTTATCTAAGTACAAAATGCAAAATATAGCCAATCTGTTTTCACACTCTTTCATCTCTTCATTTCCTTAAACAGCTGTCTGTATAGTAGTGTACTTTTGTGGCACTGTTTTTAGTTTGAATTGGATAATGACCTCCCTTATTGTATAGACTGATGAAGAATTGCTTTTGGGCAATATAAGATGACAACAATTATCACGTCAGGATATATTTTTTGGCATAATGAATACTATCAAACTGTTAATTTTGCCTTAGATTTTTTCTGTACCTAAGAGGCAAATTTTTTTTTCTCTTTGGTCTTAAGATATTAAATGTTCAGAACACATGTAACAAATTCCTGTTTCTTGTAAGATACTAGAAAGCAAGAAAGAAATCTGTGCCTCCCAGTGATCCCATTACAATTACATCTTTGTAAATGAAATGGTATTATTTAGTACCACCACTCAAAGTATCTACAAGATTGAACCATAACTGCAAATAGAATTTTTTAAATATCTATTTTATTCTAATGTGCTCCTTCTAGTTAGATAGCCATCATCTCAATGCTCACAGATCATCATGGGTAACAGCTACGTGATCAATGAAATAATACTTTATTATCAATATTCAATAGTACTATACCACAATGGATAGAACATGCAGGGTTTATAAGGTCTGTGATTGGGCTCTACCCCTGCTTCTAACTGGTTATATGATAAAGGAGCAATCATTACATCTACACACCTTTGATTTTATATTAAAAAGGAATAAGAGCCTATAACTATAGGTGATCATGGTGGCTCTTCAGCAGGCATATTCCAAATATTTCAAAATATCTTGCAATGTTGCAGATACATTTTTGGTAATCAAAACTTTGGAGAAAAAGCTGCTGCCATCTCATTGGTTAAAACCAGGGCTGTTGCTAAATATTCACAGGACACATATCCCTAAATATTTCACAGGAAGGATCTCACCCTCCCTTACATATAGGCAGATTGGGGAAGGGGAAAAGAAACTGGGTACACTGATGTTGGGAAGAGTGCACTATTGAAGGGATGGGTGCTAAAACACTGCATGACTGAAACCCAATCATTAACAACTTAATAATTGTATATGTCATGGTGTCATAATAAAATTTTTTAAATAATAATAATATAAAAAATAAGAATGTTCTCAAACTAATGACGATAGGACTGCTAAAGAAATTTTCTTGTTGGACCATGGCATAAAAGAGAATTTTCAAATGGCTGACAGATCAGAACATTTAACATTTCCTTTCATAAGCAACTGAAATTTGAAGATGTAGAAAGGGATTCTAGATTTCTTCAGGCAATAACTGGTGAACGTCTAAATATTTGTAAAAAAGTCTAGAAAACCATCATCATTTCTCTCAGGGCAGTTAAATTTCTTTGACACCACCAATAAACTAATCATCACTTGATCACTTGAATCCTGTTATTCATTGATTTGCTCGAGCGGGTGCCAGTAACATTTCCATTGGACCCTATCACATGCTAATGTAGCCCAATGGCATCTGGTTGATTCAGGAATATGAAGAGCCTCAAACAGATCCTTCAAGGTCTTGACAAGGAAGTCTGACCATCTTGTAGGTGGGCGGCCCAGTGATCTTTTGACATCCCGTGGGATCCAGTGGGTAACAGCTTTAGTCCAGCAGTTGTCTCCAAATCGCATTACATGTCCAGCCCATCTGATTTTCGATGCCTTGGCAAATGAGACAGCGTCCCTGATTCTGGAATAGCGACGAAGGTCAGAACTCCATATTCCTTCTCTCACTTGAGTGAGGCATGAAATTCCAAGCATAACTCTTTTGATTCCTCTCTGGGAGACGCAAATAGCATTCTCATCCTGCTCTTAGGGCCCAGGTCTCTGAGGCTTATTTTAACTCAGGGAGAAGGGTGGAGTTAAAGAGATTTGCCCGCCCAGATAGGCAAGGAAGAAATCAAGTTCTTATAATTTGCAGATGACATGATATTATACCTAGAGAACCCTAAACTCTCGACACAAAAACTCTTAGAAACAATAGAAATGTATAGTATCTATACATATCTATAGTGGCAAGGTACAAAATCAATACCCAAAAGTCTGTGGCTTTCCTATACACAAATAACGAAAGAGAAGAAAGGGATATTAAGAAATCGATTCCACTCACAATTGTGCCACAGAAAATCAAAGACATTAGGAATCAGCTTAACCAAGTGTGTAAAGGACCTTTACAAAGATAACTACAAGACACTGCTACAAGAAATAAAGAGGACACGAGGAAATGGAAACACATTCCCCTGCTCATGGATGGGGAGAATTAACATTGTCAAGATGGTAATACTCCTGGAGCTTTGGACAGATTCAATGCGCTCCTATAAGGATTCCCATGACATTCCTTAAAGAAATTGACCAAACACTCCCTGAAATTCATATGGAATAATAAACCCCCCACGGATAGCTAAAGCAATCCTTGGGAAGAAGAAGATGGGAGGCATCACCTTTCCCAACCTCAAACTGTACTGCAAAGCAGCAGTAATTAAAACAACGTGGTACTGGAATAAAAACAGACCTGTGGAGCTATGGAATAGAGTTGAGTATCCTGACACCCACCCTCAAAGACATGATCAGTTAATCTTTGATAAAGGTGCAAAGAGTCCAAACTGGAGTAAGGAAAGCCTCTTCAACAAGTGGTGCTGGGAAAACTGGACAGCTACATGTAAAAAAATGAATTTGGACCTGTGTCTAACACCTTGCACAAAAAATCAGATCAAAATGGACTAAAGATCTCAATATCAGACCTGATTCCATAAAGTACGTTAAAGAAAATTATAGGAAAAACCCTCCACGACATTGAAGCTAAAGACGTCTTCAAAGGTGAAACACTACTAACAAAGCAACTAGAAGAAAATATAAACATATGGGACTACATGAAACTGAAGAGCTTCTCACCTCGAAAGAAACAGTGACCAAGATAGAAAGACAGTCCACAGAATGGGAAAGAATATTCACCCAATACCCATCTGATAAGGGGTTAATATCCAGGATATATCAGGCACTGGTACAGCTATATAAGAAAAAACAGCCAACCCCATTAGAAAATGGGGAGAAGAGATAAACAGAAACTTTGACAAGAAAGAAATTCGAATGGCCAAAAGGCATATGAAAAAATGCTCATCATTACTAATCATCAGAAATATGCAAATCAAAACAACAATGAGATATCACCTCACACCACAGAGAATGGCCCATATCCAAAAGGGTAAAAGCAACAAGTGCTGGCATGGATGTGGGGAAAAGGGGACACTCATCCATTGTTGGTGGGAATGCCGGCTGGTACAGCTTTTTTTGGAAAACAATATGGACATTCCTCCAAAGACTAGAAATTGAACTCCCATTTGACCCAGCCATACCACTCCTGGGAATTTACCCTAGGAAGCCAAAAACACACCGGAAACACAATATGCCCTTTTATTTTCATAGCAGCATTATTCACAATAGCCAGAACCTAGAAACAACCAGAACTGATGACTGGATAAAGAAACTGTGGTACATCTACACAATGGAATACTATGCAGCTGTCAGGAAAAATGAAGTTATGAAATTTGCCTATAAATGGATGGACATGGAAAGGATCATGTTGAGTGAAATTAGTCAGAAGAAAAGAGAGAGACATAGAATGACTGCATTTATTTGCATGACATAAATATACCAGGTGATCTTACCAAAATGGAAATTAGCACAAGCGCGTGGGAGTCAGAGGTTAGGTAAGATAGAGAAGGGAACATGTGTGAATAAATGTCAAAAGGTCTGATACCAACATAGATCTGGGCATTAAATACAGACCAGACAAAAAAATGCAAATGATGGCTTCTAAGTGTACGTAGTGCAACCCACAATGTGCAGGAGAAGGAAGAGAGAGGGAGAGAGAGAGGAGATAAAGAACCTGCCATTTAGGCAGGACGTGGGAGGGTGGAGGGAATTGGGGACATGGGTGGCGGGTGATGGGCACTGTTGGAGGGCAGGGTGCTGAAACACTATGTGACCGAAACCTCCAAACGTGAACAATGTTGTAATTGTATATCTCATGGTGGTATAATAAAATGTTAAAAAAAAAGAGAGAGATGTGCCCGGATCGGGAGGTTCTTTGTCCTTTTAGCTATTTCTTCTATGCCTTTGAAGGCATTCCATGCTACCTCTCTTCCTCCTGCGCAACTCAGGTTTTAGGTCATTCATCATGTTGACTTCTCGACCTAGGTACACATAACTGCTGCATTCAGAGATGTTTGTTCCATTGAGAGAGAATGGGGCCTCTGGAATTAGTTCATTTTTCATAAACATATTTTCCTTCAGATTCAGCTGTACACCTATCTTTCCACATTCTCGGTCAAAGTCAGCCAGCATTTGTGCCGCTTGGCTAATGTTTGGTGTTATTAGAACGATGTCATCAGCGAAGCAGAGGTGGTGTAGTTGCCGACCATCTATCTTCACTCCCATTTCTTCCCAATCTAATTGTTGTATGATGTTCTCCAGGGTGGCACTGAAGAGTTTTGGTGAAATGGTATCACCCTGTTGAACCCTTCTTTTGACATCAATGATCACATCCTTGTAGAATGGTGAGATCCTGGTGGTGAATCCATAACACAGCTCACGAAGGATCTTGAAGTATTTGGTTGGAACACGCTGTTTGGCTAGGGCTTCGATGACCGCTTCAGTCTCCACAGAATCAAAGGCTTTCTTTTAACTCAATGAACATGAGACAGAGCGGCATCTTGTATTCCCTACAAACCTCAATGAGCTGTCTCTGTTTGCCAAGGCATCAAAAAAATCAGATGGGCTGGACATGTAATGTGATGACGGACAACAGTCAGATGGGTCAATAGTTGCTGATGTCGTGAATGTCTCCCCTTCTTGAACAGTAGAACTGTCCTGCTGGTTTTCCATTGGGAGGGCACCTTGCATCTGACAGGTAGCGTGTGAAGAGCCGAGCTAGTGTATTGATGAGTACCGATGGCAGATTCTTCAGGTGTTCGGGTCTGAAATTTCAGGGCCAACCTAGACTGCCAAAATGAAGAAGGACTAAAATGACTGTCTGTACTTTTAATGCATGTACGCTGGCATCAGAAGCATATATCGAGGATCTGATGGTGCAAGCGCCAAAGATCAAGTACGGCATCATTGGTCTGACTGAGATAAGAAGGCATCAGTCACATCACACTTTATTTGACACTGGAGAAGAATTGTTTCTTGGAACATGAGACGAAAGAAGCATTGGTGGTGAGAGACTATCTGAGTTCATCATGTCCACAAAGACCATTCATGGAAACTCACAGTTCCAGAAGGCTGAAGTGAAATGTTGGACATGGGAATCTCCTGGTGGACAGTTCCACAATGAAATTGACCACATCATCTTCAATCGACGGTTTTGTCTGACCGATGTTGCTGTCATCCCAAATTCCAAACAGGATCGGACCACCGCCTCCTTCGGGCACAATTCTACTTCACACAACGGGGAGAAAAGGCTGCAAATTTAAGAAGAGAACTCCCAGAATGACCACAAACTGGGAACTCTTTGGCACCATTGCAGCAACATAGGAATATACCATCATTGACGACATCTATGAAGAATACAACCGACTGGTTCAGTACCTCCATGATTGTGCGAAGAATGCCGAGAGAGAGAGAAAGACACAAAAAGGACTCCTGTCTTCAGAAACTCCCGAGCGCATTCTCCAATGTGGTAAGGTGCGAGCCTCAGGCGACCAAATACTAACGTCCAATCTTGCAAAGCAGTGCAGAGAAGCGATAAAAGAAGACCTCAAAGATAGAAGAGCAGACATACTGGAAGATGCAGCAGAAGCGGGGGAAAAGCATTTGCACTGCCCGCCTATCCTTCACCGACTATAAGACCAAGATGACTGCCCTCTGACACCCTGATGGATCTATCACATCTTCCGGAAAGGCAATGGAGAAGATTATCCATGACTTCTACTCAAATCTCTTTGATAGCCACATCCACCTGCCCACATACCAAATTCCACAGGATGGATATGTCATTCCCAACGTTCTCCCTTCTGAAATCCAACATGCCATTTACGTCGGTAAAGAAGGGAACAGCACCAGGCCCAGACAAAGCTAATCATACTTGATAGAATATAACTTGGAAATCAAAGTGGTTTTGTGTATTGATTAGCCTATTAAATAAAAAGAGTTAACAATTTACTTGGTTATTTTCTCTAATCCTGATAACATCTTTCTACAAAGATAGGATGATAGCATTTAGTTTGGAACTTTATTCCTAAGATGGGTGGAGAAGATGTTACTATGAATGATCATTAATTTAATAGAAGAATTATAAAAATTTCACAGCTAACAGTCTTCTTAGAAAGTCATTTTAAAATAGTTTTGTGAGATTAAGGAAAATATATAAAATATTGTTCATCTTCTTCATGGCCAAACTAGATTCAATCCAACATTCCATATGGTGTGCTGTGCACTGCCAGGAATAATTCCCGAGTGCAGAGCCAGGAGTTAACCAGAGCATGGTCCCATATGACCCAAAAACAAACCGAAAAGACCAGCAACAAAAAGAGAAATGGATTGAAAAGTCTGCCTTTGTTTGTCTTTAATACTGTAAAAATTTTAAACAGTTTTTACCGACATAGGTCCTAAAGAAGTGCATTCAGAGTTTCTCACATTAAACTTGAATGACGGTAGAGATAGTGTAAATATTGAAGATTTTGCTTTCTTTGACTCTGGCATTGTGACTCTACTGACACAGTGGCAGGAGAATAAATTTGCCTCTAATTCAAAGACTCAAAATAGAGTTGCCAACACATATCTCAAAATATGAACTAACCGTCTTTTTGAGATATGTGTTGGGGCTGGAGCAATAGCACAGCAGGTAAGGCATTTGCCTTGCAAGTGGCTGACCTGGGTTCGATCCCGATCCCCGGCATCCCATATGGTCCCCCTGAGCACCGCCAGGAGTAAATCCTAAGTGTAGATCCAGGAGTAACCCCTGAGCATTACCGGTGTGACCCAAAAAGAAAAAAATAAATAAAATGAAGTAACAAAGCAATAAACAAATGAAACTTCACTAAGTAAGCTTTTCAAAAATCCTTCAATAATAACAAATTGACATGTCAACGTTGATCAATCTTTGCCTTTGATGGGTTTCTGAGAGTGAGGATTATAGGAAGTTACAAAAGAACCTAGTACCTTGTCTGTTAGAGGAAGCCGAGGATTGTTGGAGAAACGTAACTGCATATTCCACCATCCTCCAGTTTATTCTTTATGTCACAGTTTCCTTTGAAACTCTACATCTTTGTAGAGTTTCATTTCTTTCACGTTTAGTTGATGCAATTTTAGCAAGCTCTAAAAGCCTGTACTAACAGTCAATCAACTCTTAAAGTGCCTCGTCATTCTTGTCAAATCAGCCTTAATGTTTCTTGGCAGAAAATCCAATTGTTTCAGTAATGGTGGACTTAAAGAAACCCCAAGTTAATGTTGAGGATTCTCCATTTTCTAAAAAGAAAGACTTAACATGATTTAAGTGCTCAACCTTTAGTCTTTTCACAATATATATTTTACTATGTCAGTCTGATGTCATAGAAAGAGTACTGGACATGAAGATCTAGTTTAGAATTAAAGTTTTGCCATCTTCTGAGGTGGTCCTTGAGTATGTTATTTTCTGCCACTGAGTCTCATTTACCTTTGTGGGATAACGAGACCTAGTTGTTGGGCTTTAGTTGTCACTAAAAGCAAAAAGTACCATGAAAGCACTTTGTATATTGAGTATCACACTAAAATCTTCTATATGTCTGCATTGAGAGCTGAACTTCAAGCCCATGTTCTTGTGTCTCTCATTTACTTGTTACTATGTTTCTCTGCTGTGGAGGTGCACTCTGTAGAAGCACGTGTTTTCTCTGTAATAGTTCTACCTTTCTTTCCCCAGCCGTTTTTCTAAATAAGTTTCAATATAAACTTTGTTGTTTTACCTAAAAAAAAAAGCAAAGAATGCATTGAATGGGGAGAAAACAAAGTAATGCAAGCTAACAAAGGGGTTATACCTAGACTACCCTGGTCCTAATATTATATGTCTGAGAAGGATAGAAAGAGAAGAATTAGAGTGGGAAATCTAACAGGTTAGGGGGTTATAGACATAGGACACATGAGCAGTGTAAAGGTGTTGCATATCTATCTATCTATCTATCTATCTATCTATCTATCTATCTATCTATCTATCTATCTATCTATCTATCTATCTATCTATCTATCATCTATCTATCTATCTATCTATCTTCTTCTATTTCCAAAACCAGTTTTCCTGAGAATGGAATCAAGAACTTGCCTAGTAGCATATTCACAGTGTTGTGCTGCACCTCAGGAATTGAGAGAATACAGGTGACATGAAATGGCCTAGCTAAGTTTGATGCAGATGATTTTTATTTTTATGTTTTCTTTCTCCTTATGCTTATTTGATGGCATAATGTTTTAATACAATATTCCTCTGATTTTAATTCACTGTATCACTGTCTTCCCGTTCATCATCAATTTGCTCGAGCGGGCACTAGTAACATCTCCATATGTCCTATCTCATGCAAGTAGAGTCCAAGAGCACCTGCTTGCTGCAGGAACATAAAGAGCCTCAAACCATTCCATCAGGTCATGGGAATAAGGTCTATAATTGCTACTGGTATTTAGCATATCAAATACGACACGGGTAGCTTGCCAGGCTCTGCCATGAGGGTAGCATACTCTTGTAGTCACCTCTAAATCCAGCTTTTATTGATGAACTGAGCGGCTGCAAGCTGGGCTGTGGTAGGCTGGTCTGCTGGGTGGCGTTCTAACGAGGGGAAGTCTGGATGTGGAAAATGGAGGCCCTCATGGAGTGGGGGGTCATCTGGCTTGTTGTGAGGCTCTGCTGGGGTAGCGGGCCAGGAATAGAACCCCCCATCCCTCCCGGCGCCTGGTGAGCGGTTGGGCACAGGGAGAGCCAGTAGAAGATCTGCCCCATGTCTGTGATTAAAAAGGTCAATGAAATAGAAATTTATTCTACTTCAATTTCAGTAACACTGCTTTTCATCTTTAATGCTCTTAAACACCTAATATAAATATTACTAAAGAAATTACTCTCTAATTTGGCTAGAGATATAGTTCAATGGGTAATTCATGTGACCAGTCTGAGTTCAATCCCTCAGCACCACCAGGAGTAATTCCTGTCTAAAGAGCTAGGAGTAACCCTGAGCATCACTTGGGTTGGTCCAAAATTTTTTAATTGATCTCTAAAATTACTAAGAACATGGTCCCCTAAACATTACGGGGTAGTCCTGGTTGTACCCAAGCACTGCCTGGCCTCAGTACCACACAGGAGTAACTAACCTATCACTCTATTCTGTTCACACTATCAATAGATAGATTCCTATTTAAAAGTATTTAACACATAAAAAGAAATTGAATGTGTAATTGAATTATATGGTCTAAATAATCTCATCATTGAAACCACACCTCTCTGGGCCAATTAATAGATGCGATTGAATCAGTTGTGTGGGTATGTAAGTCATTTGTCACTTGTCTTCCCGTTGTTCATCGATTTGTTTGAGTGGGCTCCAGTAATGTCTCCATTCGCTGGGAATGAGGTCCATTATTGTTACTATTTGGGGCATATCAAAAACACCACGGGTAGTTTGCCAGGCCCTGCTGTGGGGGCTCTGGGTTCATCCTAGGGGACCCAGTCTTTTCTATGACAGACAAGCAACCATCCAGGGCCCACGGGGCATAATCATGGGTGTAGACAAGCCTGTCTCCTGTCTGCCACTTGCTGACACCGCTGGCACGAAAGCCACACCTGCAACACCTCAAGGAGCAGGTGGGTGTGTATAAGTCTTACAAATAAGAAATACTATTATATTATATCAAAACTGCTTATTTTAGTTCTAGAATTTTGGCATTTTTTTCTGGGGAAAAATAATACATTCTATTGTATGCTTTGAAATTAATTGAATTTGCCAACGTTCTTTACCATCTCCATTTTTGCCTAAAAACCTTATCTCCTATTGTGTTCCAAATAGCTGGTCTACATGAGCTCACATACTCACTCAACTCCTCTTCAAGTGTCAACATGCACAATCCCCTTGTTCCATCTCCTGTTCTCCCTTAATATTCTGCTTTAACCTCCACTTTATCTTACATTACTACCTTATAAATACTTGTTTACAGACTGTTTGCTAAGAGTAAAGAACATATTATTCAGCTATAGTAAATATGGAATAAACTGTGAGTCAAAGAAATCTTATTCTTTTCTGACAATGTGAGTAGGTGGTTTTGAGAGTGAAACATCATACTTATGATATTTTCACTTGACATTTTCAGAAGTCTCAAAGTGTTTTCATTAATCTGTTCTATTCTTTCATTCAGTGAATCATTTGACAAGTAGTTGTGGTCCATATACATCCTTGGCTTGGAGAGAAGGTAAGGGACTCTGAGATATCCATATCCTTCGATCTTATTTAAAACAAGGATAGCTTGAGTTTCTCACTAGAGTCCTTAAGCCATAATTCTACTCTCATGCTCTTGGTGCTTATCTGAGTTATATTGAAGTTATATCGGGTTCCCTAAGAAAAGATTTGCAGCAAACTTGAGTTCGGTTGATGTGCCAACAACTAGACTCAATCTGATATTTGAGAATGTTAGTTACATCACATCTTAGAACCTCAGGTCTCATATTTGCAAAAAGTGAATGGTACCTATTTCACATAGCTGTTATAGATATACATAAAGGACCCTTTACTGTGGCTTCATATAGAAGATATCATTAAATGTTAGTTCTATCTCATTGCCCTGCATATCTACTCCTGTCCTCCCATAATAGCTAAATTTTTTTGGAAACATGCTGGAGATAATTCTAACAGTCACTGTAATTCTACCAGAAGAGAAAAGGCAAACATGAAAAATAAAAATTTTAAAATGCTGATTTAATCATCTGCATTTCAAAAGGATCTATAATTCAAATACTTCTTTTATCAGTTTATTCACTGAAGAAAATTCACTTAATGCTTGTCGCCAAAATTTTTTCTACCTTTGAGTATGCAGCAGTTGATAAAGCAGATAATATTCTTTATCCTCCTAGAGCTTTCAGTCTAATGGTTTGCAAACTAAGAAAAAACTTAGTGTTTTCTAAGCATGGAAGTTTTTTGTTTCTTAACAGATAAAATTTTCATATTGGAATATAACTAATAATTTTTTACAATGTCTTGTTCAAAAAACACTTTTGTATGAATGAAGTTTTGAAAAAAATCCTTATTTATTTTAGTTTAAAATTACCTAAGAAGGCATAACAAGCCCCAACAGCCTTAGAAATAGTCGCTGAGTGTTGACTGAAGAGCAAAGAAAATGAATTTCATGTATCATGCCAGCTCCCCGCCTCCACTGGGAAAAACAGACAGGTTGGCTATCTAAACAAATAAAAATTTTTTCACAGCTGGTGATTTTTGGTATTTAATAATGAGATGAGAAAGTACTGCTTTTTCACTAGTGAGGAACATGAATTGGTCTAACCTACTGGAATTATATTGAAACCACATTATAACGAAAATAAGTTACATAGAAAAAGGGAAAAAAATATCCACCCACTCACATATGAGCATACTAAACATTCAGTCCATTGAACTCACTGTCAACTCACTCCTTCTGTTTTGTGTTTTTGCTTTTGTAAGAAATTCAAGAACCTTCCCAGTTTGTTCGGTTGTAGGTAGGGTATTGAATGGTGTTACATGCAGTCTCTGCACTGTAATGCATTCTGAGGGGGTTCTCACTGTATCAGATGATAAAGAATATCCATGCTCTGATATCCACATGGCATTGTGCAATGTTCACTGAAGCAACACTAACTTTATTCTCTGCCCTGGAACGATGGTGATATTTGGGAGCTAGATCTCTTGGTTGTTCGATCACATCAATGAAAGGATATGCAATCAATCTCCCCTAAGACAGTGAGTGGTATTGGCCATAACTCATTACTCCGTCAAGGATTTGGCATTTCAATCGATGGGAAATGATGTGTGATCATTCTAATTTATTATACATCATTTCCCATCAATCGACAAGCTGAAGCCTTGACATAATAAGTACTTACAGACACTGTCAATCATTCTTGGTCCAAATACCTCCCAATGCCGCCTTTTGGTATCCGCAAATAGATATGAAAGTGGAATATATCCTCATATCATAAATTTAGTGATTCCATTCTGTGGAAGAATTAAAATGACCTCTTAGTGGTGGATCCATAAGCAAGAGATAAAACACTGGACCATCTACAAAACTAAAGTGGATGAAATTGATGGATACTCTGATTAACCATGATTCTCCTCCCAACATGTCCAAATGGGATTCAAAGGATGGTAGTGGTGCCAGAATAATAGGCATACACTACTAACTTTAAGAAATGCCAGTCTTCTCTACCAATCTCATCTCAATAAATTTATTATTTCCTGAGTGCTTTTTTGGAGCAATGTCAAAGCACATTGATTTTCCTGCTTTTGTCACTGTGAAAAATGACATCAAAAGAGAGCAGATCACCAAAGTGTATCAAGATAGCAGAGCTCATGAATTATCAGGACTTTTTTTCTCTTTAGTTTGTTTTGATTTTTAAAATATGCTCCCTCAGTCCGATTGATAATACAGCAGGAAGGGTACTTGCCTACACAAGGCACAGTATATGATCCCCAAAGTCCACCAGGAGTGACCCCTGAGTTTAGAGGCAAGCGTAAGTCCTGAGCACTGCTAGGTGTGGCCCAAAAAGCAAAAAAAAAAAAAATTTTAATAGAATAAAAAAAATCCCTCAGTTGTTGATATGAAAAATGAAACTATACGGAAACAATGAATAAGAACTGTCTGACTTGATAAGTTCTATTTGTTTAAAGTTTGATTCTCATGAAAATAAACTAGGGAAAGAAGATTCTCAAGTTTTGTAGGAAAGCCAGAGTGTCCCAAGTCCTACTGATGCACCAATACTGTGCATGGTCCCACCATGACTCCAGAAGCTGCCTGCTGCTTCATCTGAACATTTTTGATCATTTTGAAAATATGTCCTGACATTTTCTATTTCTACTTTGTGCCATTTTTCAGGAACAAAACCCTATTCTCATGAGCATTTGCATGTACTTTAAGAGGAGAATTTTGATCTTCACAAGCAGCACAAGAAACATTTTTTGAAGAAAGGATGGTAATGTGCTCTTTATAACTGACACAGAGAGGAACACTTGTGAGGACAGAAGGAAAAAACACTGCATTTTGGCTGAAAAATGTTACTTTCTTTGCCTATGAAAATCGCTTTTATATATCTGAAAAAATAACATGTAAAGTCAAACTGCAAAGGACTTTTCATTCTTAATAAACTTGAGAGGAAAAAAATTCCACCAGAAACATTTGTGACATCAGCTTTTCTCTCTCTCTCTCTCTCTCTCTCTCTCACACCCTCTCTCTCACAACACACACACACACACACACACACACACACACACACACACACTTTTTTTTAAGAATCCAGCTGTGGAAAGTTGATTATTCTGGAAGAAACCTAGCATAGTGCTTTGCGTGTGGTGTGTGCGTGTGATCCAGCACTCAGTTCAGAGACCCTGTAAATCATCACCAAGAAAGTTTGCTTCCATTCTTTTTAAGAGCTCACTGCCCAAGAGATTAGAAATGAAAAACTAATACAATGGAATTTAATAGAGTCTTTCTCAATGGATTTCAAAACATTCATTAGCCTGTTCAATCCTCACAATTTGCTTAAGCCAATAACTTCCTAGTCTTGGGGGAGAATGCCCTTCTCACTCCAGCACCAGCATTCCTCTCTGCTTCCTCGTCAGCAATCAGTGGGTCTTGGCAGAACCAGGACTTTCTGGGGAGCCAGCTGGCTCCTTTAGCTCTTCATATGCTCTGGGGCTTATCCAGGCTAATGGAGTAGCACAGTTCATTATGCACCTTCCTCCTCTACCCCCTGTGAGGAAGCTCCAGAGTATACCAGGTTTGAGGCAGGAGGTATCATTGCTACTCAAGCTGCCAAAAAAAAAGCTGCCAATATCTTATAGGAGAGCTGAGGGATAGCAAGTTGCATAAAAATGTGCCCTGACCCCAAAAGATTAGTAGAAAGGAATGCAAGGAAGGGTGCAGAAAAATTAGTAACAGTCACTAACCATGCTTTGCATTAATACGAAGCCAGCAATTACCTAATAAGGTTTAGCTAGGTGCAGACAATATGTTCAAGCCTTTACATGTAATAGCCTATTGAGATCTGATAACAGTCCTAAGAAATTTACCCTATTATTGTGCTTGTTTTTCAGATGGCAAAGCAGAAATGTGGGAGTTTCATAAGGAATGTAACATCTAGAATTATGTGGCATGTAAAAGATTTTGCATTTCCAATTTCAATCTGAATAATACACCTGTCTTCTAATCTGCTATCTAGTTCAGATTTTTAAGGCAGGGGAAGGAGTTGTCATTTAAAACAAAAACAATGAGGAAAGAGTGTCTAGGAGAGATTTATCACATAAGAAGTGAACAAAAAAGAATAGAAGGGGAAATGACAAGCCTCTAAATGATGAAGATAAGGTTCCATATTCGATATAGTAGTTAAAAGTGGAAACTAAACTTATGAACACATCCTAAAATAATTAGGACATAATATTTTTTGCTGTAAATATTTGTAGGACCAGAGCAATAGTACAGTGGGTAGGGCTCTTACCTTGCACAGGGCATCCCTATATTTGATACCAGGCACCATGTGTGGTTCCCAGAGCACCACCAGGAGTTATCTCTAAACAAAGACAGGAGTAAGCCCTGAGTACATCTGGGTGTAAGATCCTAAAACTAATTCTTTTTAAATTATTTCTAGATTAGAAAAGGTGCTAGAATTCGAAATCTGATACCCAGTGAAAAACATACCCAAAAAGCAACAACCTTTTTTTCAAAACTCAGCTGCAGAATTCGTCTCAGTCAATGTCACACTATAAGAAATGAAGCCCCGCTCTTGGGACCTTATCTAACAAAAGAAACAATGCTTAAAGTGAGTGCTCACACATGAGGTTTGAGTTTGATATGATTTGAAAAGCTTGAGTAATAAACTCCCTGAAAAATAGGGTTTGGTAATGAGCAAGCCTTTAACTATATAGACATGTTGCCAGGTACCACTTTAATAAACTATTACAAATGATCGATGCAAAGGTGTTTCCAACAGCTGTTTATGCAATGTGGCTGGAAGAAGTCTTCCATAAAGAAGCTGTTAGTGGGGAAAATTGGCTATGCATGGTTGTGATGTCAAATCCATACATAACAAACTTTTTCCTGTCAATCAACAATCTTGCCATAAATTAATCCATTTATAACAAGCCTTTTTTTCTGAATTGACAGCTTAAATGTGAATAATAAAAAGGACTCTCTTAAGGAAAGTGAACTCTGAATGGCTTTTTGCAACTCTTGAACACATGGGGAGAAGTGGCAAAGCCTTGTGACTTTAATTTATATTGAAAAAAGATTGGCAGAAGCTCCAAACACCTAGGTATCTTTCCAAAGGCAGTTGAAAACAACAAAACTGGAGCAAACTCTTAGATTTGGCTTTAAAAGGTTAAGCAGAATTTGCTCATATCCAATGACAGAAACAGATACTGGCTCATTACCCTTGACTGTCCTGGACGTGAAGATCAAATGAAGATATAGATGTTATGCAAGTATGTCCTTTTTTTGCTTTTGTTCAATGACATAAATGGCACTGAAGCCTTGTGCAGGTGACTGTGCCCAGGTGTTACTGACATTGAGAGTATAACAGACTCATAGATGCACCATCAGTTTTGTTGTCCTAGCCCTTGACCTTGTTTTTCACGGTGCTGTTTCTCAGGCTTAATTCTCTTTAGTTTCTGAAGTCAGATCTCAGCAAGTTCAATTCATAAAAATCACAGGGTTGTAAAGAATGCCTACATGCCATCAGGTTTATGAGTCCCCTGTAAAAAACATACCTACGGCTAGAGTTGAGTTCTTTAAAGATGGCTAGAGATATTAATGTGGTAATCCCTTTAGGAATCCCCAATTTTTTAGTGCTGATATTTTTTACATTATACTGTATAGGGGCCATGAGGTCCAATAGCCCCTGCTGTTGTCGCTAGAGGCAAAGAGAATTTGGCTGTTTTTCATGACTAAATTCAACACACTTCTTTTGGCTCAATAGTATCTCACTGGAGCCAGGGGTTTCTCTCTACAAAATGCTTTTAAGTATATTTAATATTCCTTTTCCTTTCACCTCTCTACTAGTCAATCTGATCAAAAAATAAATTTGAATAAATTACTCTAAGCCATTATAAGAGCCAGAATTGATTTAACACCAATGAGTCTTAAAATGCATTAGAATTTTTGTTTGTTTATAATTTTTTGAACTGTCTAAGAACTTCTCTAGATTTTTATATTTATTCTAGGGAACTTGCTCTTGAAGACACTCCACCCTAGATATTACCCAGTGCATTCCTCTGCTCCAGGATTATACTGATTCAAGATTCCTCTGTTCTTGCTCTGTCCCACTGAAATGCTTACTGAATTGCTCACCCACTTGCATCTGACCATGCTCCTTTGTTTAGTGGATCTTTTCTAGCCAAATTAACATGCACACAGACAACCAATGCCTACAGCTATTTTTCCCATATTACCCTATTTTTACACTAATTTTTTCCACACTAATATTTTTTAATCTCTTCATTTCCCCTATGTCTTCATTTTGTCAAAGGCATATGGAATCCAAAATCTATTTTCCAAAGGCAAGCACATTCAATAAACTGCATGTGCCTCCATAGACTACCTATTCTCAATTCCGACATCAGAGCCATTGATGAAAATAACTAGGCATGATCACAGCATAGAATGTAATAGACTATAGGGATTTCAAGATGGAATGCAAAACACGGCATTTCGAATACAGGGAAAAATCATCCTAGATACAGTCCTCTCTTCTATCAAAATGTGTTTTGGACCAAGTAAATGGGAGCGTTTGTTTAGTGAGTGAATGAATATACAAATAAATGGATAATCAGCCTAATGAAAACAACTTCTCCTGGGCAAAGAATCTACATTCCCAAGCCTCATTGAATGTAGATTAAATTTAAATTTACTCAGATTAAGTTTCAGCATAATATAGATAAATATTTCCACAAAATATTTCTACCTGATCCAGAACGATTGCACAGTGGGCAGAATGCTTGCTTGTCTGACTCAGTTTGATCCACAGCATCCCATATTGGCACCCTAGCCTTACCAGGAGGGGATCCTCAAGTGTAGAGCCAGGAATAAGCCCCCAGTACTGCTGTATGTGGCCCTCTACCAAAAAATAATTCTGTTTACCTGAAAATACACTCAAGGATCTTCTTTATTTCTTTTTATTTAACTAACCTAACCCCAAAAACAATACAAAAGACCAAAATACTAGAACATTCAAAGATGCAATTACAACTTAACATTCAAAGCAAATAAAATAAAACTTATTTTTTAAGAAAATATGTTTGTCAAAATGTGGGAGCTATTTTATATACTTAATGTTGAAAGTGTAATAATATCTAATCAGTCTTTCAGTTATTTAAGGAATTTATCGCTTTATCAAAAGATTGCTGTCAATAAACTACCTTGTTTTTGCTGTCTCCTTCTTTCCTCTGATAGTCACATGCAAAATGAGCTTGTGCTTGCAATTCCCAGACAGGGAAGACACAACACTCTGTTCAGATCACTAGGACTGTCAGCCCTCAGTAATCAAATAGACTTTTCAAAGATGTCCAGAGCAGGTTTTTACCATGCCACCTAAGCCCATTGAGAATCCTGACCACATAAACAACTATAGTTATAATCATAATGAAATAAGATTAGGAAACCAACCCAAAAGAAATTAAGAGTTGAATCAAATATTAAAAATCATGAAATCAGGGGCTGAAGAGATAGTGCTGAAGGTAGCTCTCTTCCCTTCCACACATTACACCCAGGTTCAATCTCCAACAACCCTTTGTTTCCCCAGCACTGCCAGTAGTAATTTCTGAGTAATTCCTGAGCAGAGCAAAAGGTAATCCCAGAGCATTGCCTGGTGTTGCCCAAAAAACAACAAAAAGTCACCACCAACAACAACAAAGTCACCAACTTCTTCTGGGAAGGAATTGTGCTTATTTTTCCTCCCCAAAACCTGAGCTATAGACAGAGTGAATCCTTATCAGAAAACTTTGTTAGAAATTCAGATACAAGGGAATGTGCCTCAGGGGATTAGTCATTGAGGAAATTTACTGACCCCATGCAGTCTGCCATCAGCCTGGCAGCCCATTCTTAGTAAAAGTGTTGTCTTACCTGTATTTTTTCTAACAAGGACAAATAAAAAACACCATTTTGAAATCAAATAGACAAGATGGTTTCTTTGAAAGATTTCCAAAGAGTCCTCCACTTTGCAACCTGCAGACATGTTGCCATTAAAACTTTCTTATTTATTTATTTATTTATTTATTTATTTATTTATTTATTTATTTATTTATTTATTTATTTGCTTTTTTTTTTGCTTTTTTGGGTCACACCCGGCGAAGCTCAGGGGGTTACTCCGTTACTCCTGACTCTTCACTCAGGAATTACTCCTGGAGGTGCTTGGGTGACCATATGGGATGCTGGGGATCGAAACCAGGTTGATTGTGTGCAAGGCAAACGCCCTACCTGCTGTGCTATTGCTCGGCCCCCTATTTAAATTTTTTTGACCAGTCACTATATATCTGTATGTATAGACCCTGTAGTGACCATGGAACTAGACTTTTGCAATTGCAATTACTTAGATTTAAATTCATCTCCATTCCCAAGACCAGGAAACATATGGATCAGAGGGTCTTGTCAGTGGTGGAACCTACCACAAGAGTGTGGGTGTCAGAGGCTAGGTAAGACAGAGAAAAGAATAGTGTACTAGTAATTGTTGGGAATGATAATACCAGCCTAGAACTGAGCATTGAATATAGGCTATATCCTATATGTATATAGGATATACATGATAACCTCTAAATGTATGTATTGCAAACCACAAAGTATAAGAGAAGGAAGAGAGAGAGAGAGAGAGAGAGAGAGAGAGAGAGAAGAGATAAAGAGCCTGCCATAGGGGCAGGCTGGGGGAGGGGAGGAATTGGGGACATTGTTGGTGGGAAATGAGCACTGGTGAAAGGATTGGTGCTAGAACACTGAATGATTGAAGCCAAACATGAACATCTTTGTAATTGTATAAGTCACGGTGGTATAATAAAAAATTTTTTAATCTCCATAAAAAAAATTTTGGACAAACATTCAGGCATCAAAAATGGGCTGGACATGTAATGCGATTTGGAGACGACCGCTGGACTAGAGCTATTACCAACTGGATCCCACGGGATGTCAAAAAGATCACGTGGCTGCCCACCTACAAGATGGTCAGACTTCCTTGTCAAGACCCTGAAGGAACGGTTTGAGGCTCTTCATATTCCTGAATCAATCAGATGCCATTGGGCTACATTGGATGTGATAGGGTCCAATAAAAATGTTACTGGCACCCACTCAAGCAAATCGATAAATAACGGGATTCAAGTGATCAAGTGATCAAGTGATTAAGAAAACATATTTTGTCATATGAAGTCATCCTCTTTTAGTAATTCCTTCTCTTTTCTCCTTGATACTCAGATTTGTATTCCATTGTTTAGCCTGTATTTTGAGAGACCTTAAGTGAAACCTGGATTTTGTCTCATTTGTTCTAGAACTTACAATATGTTTAACTTTGATCTTTCTAGGAGATAGCTCAAAAGAATGGAATGCTTGCTTCAAATGTGGGTCCCTTGGATTCAGTCACCAACAATACAGTCTCCCATGCCCAGCCCACCCTAAGAACAGCTGAGTGGCCCTTTCAAAAAACAAATTAAGTGGGGCTGGAGCCAAAATATAACCGATAGCATAGGGTGTTTGTATGTGAAAGATCCAGTTCAATTCCTGGCTCTGCATATGGTACCCTGAGCCTTCCAGAAATCAGTCCTGAGAGCAGAGCCAGAAAATAGCCCTGAGCACAGCTAGGTGTGGTAAAAAAAAAAAAAAAAAGTTAATAAAATTGGTTCATTCTGATGCAGAAGTGGTGACAGTGGATCTTTGTGTTTATTCATGGTTACCAGTCTCTTCAATATTTTTCAAGTATGAAAACACTGAGTAATGAAGATGCTCATACTTAGAGTTAGAAAATAAAATATTCAGTGCAAAGTAATAGGTAAAGAAATTCCCTCTTGCAGGGAAGAACTTAGTTTAGGATTAAGTATAACTCATTTTGTAGATGTTTTTGTCTTTTTAAAAAAAAAACCTTGGTCTTCCTCCCCTCCATATTGGTGAGCATGGCTACCAACGTGCAGGCTCTGCAACCAGCTGAACTGGACAAGGGACAGACCAGACCCACAGCTGCGCTGGCATGGCCGCAGCAAGAGGCTTAGATACTAATGTATTCTAGGACCAGGTCCTTCCCAGGAACTTTCACATTTATATACCATAATGATCATTGTAATTGCAACAAAATGGGGAGGCTGATGGGGAATGACGAATTATATGTCACACTAGAACTCAATATTGAATATACATAGAGACTTACATCATAAACCATAAATATCTATAAGGCAAGTCACAAAGTGTAAGAGAAGAGGGAGAGAAATACAGAGACAAAAACAGAGATAGAGAGAAGGAGAGAAAGAAATGGTGCCTGCTATAGAGGCTAGCTGGGGTTGGGGAGGGAGCATTGCAATATTGGTGTTGGGAATGGGGCACTGGTGGAGGGCTGAGTGCTGGAACACTGTATGACAGAGACCCAACTATGAACATCCTTGTAATTGTATATCTCTCGGTGGCATAATAAATTTTTTTAAAAAAAGAAAAATTTGGTCTTTGTGTTAATTTTCAAGGAGCAAGAATGTTATAGATTATGCAGGTGAAATCACTGGGCCCCAAAGGTGACTCATGTGAGAGGAGGAGGAGAGAAACTGCCACTTTCTCCTGATCCACCTCTGCCACCTGTTATAAACGGAAGTCACTCCATTCTGTATGGACAAAAGTTACACCATTTTGTGAACTTCATTTTGTGTGTGATATGGTTATCCAGTAAGTTGCTTACAAGGCCACTGATAATCAGATGCAGGCTGGGTCTGAAACATCTGATTATCAATGCAGGGCAGATGCTTCTGGCTTTGAACACTGACTGGTCAGTTTGATTGACAGTATTGCAAATCGATTGGCAGGTGAATCTTTAAATGACAGGCTTCTGACAGCCCCTGTCAGACTTGGATGGAATCTCTGGATCTCCTCCCTATCTCCAATGTCCTTGGGACCTGGAGTAAACCACCGGATCTCTACCTTGCCCACATGCCTGACACTGAGATGGACTCTGCCCAACTGGTCTCCAATCTGTCTGAGGAACAGGGTCATTGACAACCCACCAACCTCATGTAGGGTGAACCGGATAACCCTGAACTGTGGAGGATCATGACTGTGGAGCTCACCAGACATCTAGAACATGTCACATAAGAGCACCTGAGTTGGGCTTCATTCAGTTAGAGGCAAGGATATGATCTGGAATATTGTATTAGTTATATGAATGTTCTTAGATTGATTTGTTTACTTATATGTATGACTTTGGTGATGGTATTGATTATGTGAATTGTTCTTCAATAAATTAAACATATCTTATTCCACTTACCTCTATCCTGCTCATCACATCACCTTGGGACCACTGTGAAGGATAGGACTGATAAAGTAGCCAGCCCTAGGTGTTACCCAGGCTTCTGTGGTCCTTCTCACAGAAAAGAAGTTCAGACAGAGATATGTAGAGTGAAGTAAAAACATTTTATTTGAAAAAAAAACATATTTTATTTGGAGGTTTTTGAGGAAAGGGAAGGAGGGAGAGAACAGGAGAGAGAAAAACATGCTCAAGAGAAGCTTCTCCAAAGACAGAGAGAGTCCTAGTATCCATCTCAATAGAGGGGTGCAGGTGACAGATGTTCGGGAACCACATGTGCTTGGCTGTGTGGACACAAGCAGCAATGGGCTTAGGTTGTATATGAGTGCTTCCTCTGTTTAGGTGATTTTAATAGCTTCTTCCTAAGCTGCCTCACTTGGGGCTTTTTAGCTAGGTAAGAGTAAGATGCTAAACAGTAATTAAAAGTCTGCCCAAACACAAAAGCCCAGGTCCAGATGGGTTCACTGGCAAATTCTACCAAACCTTTAAGGAGGACCTACTGCCAGTCCTGTTCAAGCTCTTCCAGGAAATAGAAGAAACAGAAACACTCCCAAACAGCTTTTATGAGGCACATATCACCCTGATACCCAAAGCAGGGAAAGACAGTACAAAGAAGGAAAATTACAGACCAATCTCCTTGATGAACACAGATGCTAAGATGTTCAACAAAATACTAGCAAACAGAATCCAAAGACTCATCAAAAAGATCATACATCATAACCAAGTAGGATTCATCCCAGGAATGCAAGGATGGTTCAACATTCGCAAATCAATCAACATAATACATCACATCAATAAGAGAAAACATAAAAACCATATGGTCCTATCAATAGATGCAGAAAAAAGCATTTGACAAGATCCAGCACCCATTCATGATTAAAACCCTCCAGAAAATGGGAATTGAAGGAAGCTTCCTCAAGATAGTCAAAGCCATCTACCAAAAGCCCACAGCGAGTATCATTCTCAATGGGGAAAAAATTGAAAGCCTTCCCCTTAAGATTAGGAATATGACAAGGTTGCCCTCTCTCACCTCTTTTATTCAATATAGTACTGGAAGTACTCGCCATAGCAATCAGAGAAGAAAAGGACATTAAGGACACCCAGATAGGCAAGGGAAGAAATCAAGCTATCATTATTTGCAGATGACATGATATTATACCTAGACTGCCCGACCCTAAACCCTAAACTGCCGACCCAAAAACTCTTAGTGTCGGGCGCTCCCGGGTCCCCGACAGTGCCGGGAAGCGAAGTTCCCTTCTACCTCCGGCCGGCGAGGAATGGATGAGCACTCAGGGATCCGATGAGGTTTTAAAAGACTTTACTTATCACAGGTTCAGGCATACAA
The DNA here is from genome assembly GCA_021461705.1 of Cryptotis parvus. Lineage (NCBI taxonomy): Eukaryota > Metazoa > Chordata > Mammalia > Eulipotyphla > Soricidae > Cryptotis > Cryptotis parvus. The sequence continues at coordinate 29,723 of JAJIBD010009213.1, forward strand.
ATCAGCAAAAGGAAAAACCCGATGCTTAGGATTCCAGGCTAGAACCCCAGCCACGTGTAGGCCAAGATGGCAACCACCACGTGTGAAACTTCCAAGGGGGAATAATCGCCACAAGGCGAAATCCCACTGGGAAGAAGAAGCCTGGGAGAGCGGAACCGGCTAGTTTATACCCCCAGCAACTCAGACCTTCCTCCCATTGTTATGGAAAGCAGGGAGGGTCCAATGCCTTTTAGGTAGTCCCTCCCTGCATCTCACCTAGGGCCTTTACTGTGCTAATGTTTTGAGCCGGAATGCCTTTGAAATGTAGAGAAGGGGGTTTCTGAGATGGCATGTCACTGTACCAAAGATCAACACCAATGCCAGTTAAATATTTCTCCAAGCCTTCACAAGTCTCCTCTACTTCATTGTAGTTTTATATTTTATCAGGGAGCCATGCTTGTTTGTTTGGAAGCAAACAGCATTTCTCTCTGGTCTAATTACTTAGGTGTCCTTACGTGGCCAGGCTAATATGCTGGTAAGATCTAGCTAGTCCCACGATGATTGTGATAGCATGGGAGAATATTTATACCAGCTAGTACAGCATACATGGTCAGATAAACTGCCACATTTAGACTACCCCCTTATCTACGGAGTGATCATGGGGAGGCAATCCAGAGCAGATGCAGCGGCCCTTAGGAGTCCTGCAACAACTCCCCTGATTAGTTTACTAATAAAAATTGAAAAGGTAAGAAATATTTAGTAATGTACAGAAAATTAAGATAAGAAAAAAACAATTCCAATTGCAAAATGATAATACATGTTACTTTAGGATCCTAACTTGTTTTTTGGACCCAAAGCAAAGTTCAAGATAAAGTGTTTTTAGCTGTCTGATTATAACGGACTATAGTTTGCATTGTCCATAATTTGTGAGAGTCAATTTGCTATATTTTATGTAAAGTCGGGTGTCTGGAACAAAGTCTGTGGGGCTACTTCTGGAACAGCAATAGCGGTGATCATATGAGTATGAGTCTTTGGAGAGCAGCGATCAGGAACTCGTTGAATTGTCAGGAACACTGGATTGGGTCTCAGGAACACTGGAACAAGTATCTCGAATTCTGGAACAGGAGTCTTGAGTGCTGGAACAGGTGTCGGGAACATCGGTGTGGTATCTTGAACTCTGGAACAGGAGTCTTGAGCGCTGGAGCAGGTGTCCGGAACATCGGTGTGATATCTTGAACTCTGGAACAGGAGTCTTGAGCGCTGGAGCAGGTGTCCGAACATCGGGTGTGATATCTTGAACTCTGGAACAGGAGTCTTGAGCGCTGGAGCAGGTGTCTGGAACATCGGTGTGGGCGTCTTGCAGGGCTTCTTCAGCAAGGGAACATTGGCACCGGTAACTGTACCTGTAGCTTAGGCGAGACAAAAAACACTTTTCGAGGTTAATCACAAGTAGAGATTTTAAGGCTTTGTAGGGATCCAAGTCTGGGATGGAGAGAAGAATATAAAGAAGCTCCAACATGGGTGGAGCAGGGAAATAAGTATGAGAATTGATGATTTTAAAATTGATAAATCTAGTGGATCAGCAGTGGAGTTGATGAATGTAATAGAGGTTTGTAGTGGTCAGAAACTGAGAAGGTAGTAGTTGAGACATAACATAGACACAACATTAATCACAAACATAATGGTGGCCACCACATGCACACACACGCACACATACATTTGATCGATCAATATCTTACAGCTGTATATGTGACCCATTTAGGGTGATAAATGGTAACGAGTCAAGCGCCTTCATAAATATAAAGCCGGCAAATGATGGTGAGAAAGTGTCTTTTCCTGTGAATAGAGCATTGGGAAAAAATTAGTTTTGCAAATTATTAAATTTTTAGCGAGCACTGTTTTAGGAGTCTCTGAGTATTGAGCACTGTAGCGCAGGTTTACTGGATTCGAATATCTCATCCTGTGAACAGAATCATTAGAAAAACAATTTTTTATTGATTTAGCAAACATTTTTGTAATGAGCACTGTGATCAGAGTCCACCCATTTTTCCACCCTTTTTTTTTTTTGCAAGAAAGAAAATATTTAGGCTGTAAGGCAAGATATTAGACATGAACCATGATCACAGACTGCAAAACAAGATCATTATTAAAAAAGGAACCAATCCAGGAAGTTTAAACAGCAACTTGCAATTTAAAATTTAAGACTTTATATTGAAAGAATTAATTGTTTTCTGATTCTTGGAGAATTCTAGTCTTAACAAGTCGCAGAGGGACCCAGAGTTTCTTGGCAGGGTTATCGTCTGTAGAAATGAAAGCATAGCCTCTTCCCCGAATGAGGAGGTGACCTGCAATCCATTTATCATCAATTTTCACCCAGATAGGTGAATTGACTGTTTTTTGAGTTTGCATATCTTCTTGAAAGTGACGTTCAGCCGCGGTATAGGGATCTCCCTTGAGGTATATTTAAGAAGTTTAAGGTAAATAATGTTAAAGATAAAGAATCCATTGGAGGCATGCTTGTTTTTCGTTGCTTTAATAGCTGAGTTTTAAGTGTTCTGTGGGCACGCTCAACTATTCCTTGTCCTTGTGGATTATATGGAATTCCTGTAATATGTTTGATCTGCCATTCCTCGCAAAAAAGGATTTGAAGGTTTTGCTGGTGTAAGCAGGACCATTATCTGTTTTTATGGTATGGGGGAATACCCATGACGGAGAAGCACTGGAGTAAAAATGAACAAACAGATTTAGCTCTTTCAGACGCCATAGGAACAGCCCATATGAACCGGGAATATGTATCGATGACCACATGAAGGAAAGGTTTGTTGGGAAATAAGTTAGTATGAGTTATATCCATCTGCCACAATTGGTTTGTCTGTAAACCTCGAGGATTTGCTCCCTGCTACATGAGATGTACAATGTAAAGGAGCACAGACAGGACAGTTGCGGACAATTTGTCTAGCTTGTCTCCATGGGATGCCATGGTGTACATGAAGGCGGCGGGCATTTGTATGTAGAGTCTGGTGCTCTTCCTCAGCTGATTTAAATACTGGTGCTGCCAAGAGATCTGCTGCTTCGCTTCTCGAACCATTGGCCCGGGAGTCGGCTGTGAGAACGGATGTGGGAGATGTATATAGGGAATGTTCTATTTCGGAGGAGATCTTTGTAGTTTATGGAGCAGCTCCTGAATTATAGGATTATGGGCATTTAAAGAAGCAGTGACAATTCCAGGAAATAAACCAACTACATATGCAGAATCACTCACCACATTACATGGGCCAGATATATGGGATAGTAAATGTATCAGGGTGGCGAGTTCCACTTGTTGGGCAGATTTATAATTTGTATGCACAGTAGTGGTCAACGAAGGACCTGGTAATTCCACCCCCTTCCTGATGAGGAGCCATCAATATAATACACTGGAGCATCAGGAATGGGAGAGGAGCGGACAATGGTGGAAATTATAAAAGGTGTCCTTTTCAGAAATTCCCAGGTTTTTCCAGCTGGGTAATGATAAGATATTTCTCCTGAAAAATCTGCTAAAGCTCTCTGAAGGATTTCACTGAGTGGTAAAACAGCTTCAATTTCTTTTTTAGGGTCAGGTAGTACAATTACATGGGGATCATGTCCAAGTAATACTTGGGTTCTTGATCTTCCCTTAATTATAAGATTAGCTATCATCTCAAGGTAAGGTGTAGCAGTACGATTCTGCTTGTTATGTAAGTAAACCCATTCTAACGGTCCAGATAATTGGGCTATAGCAGCAGTTGGAGACTCGGGAGTGTTGAAGACCAAGAACCATACCTTTTCTCCGGGATTAAATCTGGAGAGGTAAGATTTTTTGAAGCCGATTCATGAAAAAATCTAATTCCTTCTGAGCTTTAGGAGTTAGCTGCCTTGGGCTATTTAAAGCAGGATCACCTTCAAGGGTGTGGAACAGGTTACTGAGCTCACAGTTAGGAATACCAAGGGAGGGGGCGCACCCCAGTTGATATCCCCCAGCAGTTTTTGAAAATCATTCAAGGTTTTGAGCCTTTTCTGACTAATGGAGATCTTTTGAGGACGCACTGTAGTGCGGTCAAGAGCATAGCCCAAATATTCATATGGAGGCTGCATCTGGATTTTCCCGAGCTACTTGTAAGCCAGCCTCTGGTAAAACTGTCATTACATCATTATATAAATTCTGGAGATCTCTGGAATTATCACAAGCTAGCAGGATATCATCCATGTAGTGGATGATGTATGCACCAGGAAATTTAGCACCGAATGGGTCGCGAAACCTCATCAACAAAGTGTTGACACATCGTAGGTGAATTAGTCATTCCTTGGGGCAATACTGTCCACTGAAACCTACGTAAAGGACCTTTTATGATTAATGGAAGGGACTGAAAATGCAAACCTTTTCCGATCATCTGGGTGGATAGGTATGCTGTAAAAGCAGTCTTTTAAATCTATGATAATTAGCGCCAATCCTTAGGAATAGCTGCTGGAGAGGGGAGCCCAGGTTGTAGGGCTCCCATGGGGACCATAGTAGAATTTACATTCCTTAAGTCAATCAGCAAACGCCATTTGCCTGATTTTTTCTGTATTACAAAAACAGGAGAATTCCATTCTGAAAACGCTTCCTCAATATGTCCTAATTTCAGCTGTTCTTCCACTAGATTTGTTAGCGCCTCTAACTTTTTGGTATTGAGGGGCCACTGTGGTGTCCATATAGGTTTGCTCAGACTTCCACTGAATACGGATAGGTAGTGGGCGCTAACCACAGCGGCCCCACTAAAAAGGGTTACCCCCGGTGTTAGGCTTATTATGGAGAGCTGGAATTGGTGCCTCGACGGGGAATTGGACGAGGTATGTGGATTACTGCCCCCCCACTGCTCCAGCATGTCTCGACCCCACAAAGTTAAAGGCATAGGGGCTATATAAGGCTGGACCATGGCTACATTCCCCTTCAGGGCCAATACACGGCAGCCACCTGGCACTCTGTCGGAGAAGAGAGGAGGAGATATTGCCTACCCCGCTCAGGCTATGGGACACTTTCTCTTTAGGGCCCAGTTAGAGGGCCAATACTTGGTGGAGATTATGGATATGTCTGCCCCTGTATCCAACATGCCTTTGAATTTCCTTTTTATAAATTTCGATGGTATAACCGCCGCTTGGCCTGAGAAATTCTGGCAGTGTACCCAACTAGATAGTTAGCAGGTGGCTGGTGGGCTTGGTTCTGTGTGGCTGCATAACCAACAATGAAGTTGGCAGAATGGTTGGTACTGTTTAAGCCACCAGCTGTAGGGTGTTCCGGACTGACTGACACGGATCCTCAAAAAATAATAATAGTTTAGCAAGTGGTTCCCCTTTTAAAAAGTCCATTTAGTTGGCACAGATATTGACAGTATTATCTCTCCATGAGATTCAGGATCCAGAAGTCCGAAATGCACCATAATTCCTTTAAATTTTCAGCCAATCGCCTCCCTGAATTAAACCCATACTACCTGGGAGCAGGTCCTTTTATCCCTGTTTTTAGCATGTAGGGGTCTTGACTTGGGTATATTGTGACAGTCTTGGGGCAGAGAATGTCGAGACTGCCACTGCCTGATGGGGTAGGCCAGAGAGCATTTATTGACTGTAATTCTGTGGATTCTGATCCGGAGGATATTGGGCAGGTGGAATGAAGGAGAGTGCCCCCTGGATTCAGCTGGGCCTGGGGCTGGCCCCACCCAGTTTCCCGCATTAGGGGGAGGCATAGATGTTATTTGAGCTCAGGGAGCTTGTGGAACCTGGGAGGGGGCCCATGTAACATTTCCTATAAAGGGATTATTAGGAATGTTGCCCTGTATTGATAATTGTAGAAGATGGGCAATCTCTACGGGTGTGTCCCTTCTTTCCGCAGATAAAGCAGGTTATCTGTCCAGATGAAGCCTGAGGCTGACTTCGCCTCCAAGACCGACAGTCTCTGGCCCAATGTTTTCCTTTTCTGCACCTTTGGGCATGGTCCAGGTGGGGCCCCTTCGAGGGTGGAGCTGCGATTATTAGAATAGTTTCTCCGATTATTGTTTATCCTTTGAAATTTATTGCTTCTCCCCCTAGAGCTGTCTGACTTGTTTCTCTCCCTAGAGCTGTCTGACTTGTTTCTCTCCCTAGAGCTGTCTGACATTTCATCCCTCTCCTGATCCTCCTGCTGTATGGGATAAGCCTCCCTATATCATCCTGTGTTTTATGGGAGGTTAAACCGACATTTCTACAGGCCTTTAGATACCCCATGAGGTCAGCCTTTCCCTAATACCATATAGTAATGCTCGACATTTTGATTAGCATTCTCATAAGCTTAGTTTTAGGATTTCTTGAGTGGTTGGGTCTTGAACCTGTCTTTGGATTGTTTCACATAATCTCCCAACAAAATCAAAGTATGGTTCATCACGACCCTGGTAAATTTTTGTATAGCTACCTAGAAATTCTGGGTCGGAACCTACTCTTTCCCCACGCCTTTAATGCTGTCCCCGAACGAATTTTAAAATAGGTTCAGGTAATGTCGCTTGTTTTGCTTTGTTTTTCCATTCACCTTCACCTTTTAGCATGGCAAAAGTTATAGTATGGCCTGATTCCTTTTTCTCCTAAAGTGTCAATATTCTGGTTAACTCCATCTGCATACCACATATGCCATTGCATGTACTGGGATTTGTTTAGACAAGTATCGGCTACCGTTTCAAAAGTCTCCCAATACCCACTGACTACTTTCGCCTCCAATCAGCTAAATATTTTAAAGTATAAGGACTTGATATTCCAAACCTGTCGCAAGCCTTCTAAACGGGGTTATTGCCTCAATTTTTTTAAGTCTTCGTGAATCGGTTTTACTTTATCTTTGGATTGGTCATGAGAAAGATTGCTGGGCCTTTGCTCTTTGACTCGAGCTAATCTGTTTCTCCCCTTCTTCCTCATCAGAGGCTTGTAGTATCTGGCAGAGGAACATCTACCCCATTGAGGGTATTAACTCTGGGAGATTTTCAGCTTGGGAATTTGCTCTCCTCTGGGTTTTCCAGTTCCTCCTCAAGTTATCAGCCACATTAGAATTCTTTTTTAAATTTTTTTTGCTGGGAATGTATACACCTTTTTTCAAGTCTACAGTTTTGGGCGTGTTTGTGAACGGCTTTTTAGTTGGTTCACGCCTCAAGTATTGGGTATGCGCTAGGTCCTGATTGATAAGTTATGAAATCAGAAATCTCCCTGCGTAACACATCCATTTCTTGGTTTAAGTTTTCAAGTTTCCTATATGTTTCTTCCTTTTGTTCTTTCAATCTTATGTAACTTCCAAACCTCCTCTTTCTGTCCATCTATTCTATCTCTCTGTCTGTCAATTTCTTCCTCTAAGATAATGCTGATTTTATCGATATCCTTCTTCTGCTCTTCAAACTTTACTCCAAATTTTAAATCCTGTTTAATAATTTTACTTTCCTTTTCTTCTTAATTTTCCCTTGAATTTTAAATCCTGTTCTTCTAATTTTTCCTTGAATTTTAAATCCTGTTCTTCTAATTTTTCCTTGAATTTTAAATCCTTTCCTAATTTTTCCTCAAATTTTAAAATCTGGTTAGTAATTTTACTTTCCTGTTCTTCTAATTTCTTTTCAAATTTTAAACTCTGTTTAATAATTCTTGTCCTCAAGCTTTTAAGACCAGTCTACCTGTAGCTTTATGATCCTCACTTATTTCTTCAATCACAGAGTAAATCTCATCCCTTAAGATTGCATTCAATTTATTACTTTCCTCTCCTCTCTCGATTAAAAACATTGTCCTTACGCAAAGGTACAGTTTTAAAAATCGCAAGGACCCAGATGATTTGTGAAAAGATAGAGTAGTTCTCAGAAAGGAACTTTATAGACTAGGCTATGGTTTCCGGAGCCAATAAAAGATACAATGTCATCTATACCATGAGATATCCATCATTTTACTCACGGTTCGGAGGCAGATGATCTCTGTCCGATGATAATTAGACAGACGATGTTCGTGGTGCCCACACCACGGAGGCCTTAAATGTCGGGCGCTCCCGGGGTCCCCGACAGTGCCGGAAGCGAAGTTCCCTTCTACCTCCGAAGCCGCGAGAATGGATGAGCACTCAGGGATCCGGCGAGGTTTTAAAAGACTTTATTTATCACAGGTTCAGGCAACAAATCAGCAAAAGGAAAAAACCCGATGCTTAGGATTCCAGGCTAGAACCCCAGCCACGTGTAGCCAAGATGAGCAACCACCACGTGTGAAACTTCCAAAGGGAATAATGGCCAAGCATCCCACTGGGAAAGAAGAAGCCTGGAGAGCGGGAACCGCTAGTTTATACCCCCCCAGCAACTCAGACCTTCCTCCCATTGTTATGGAAAGCAGGGAGGGTCAAATGCCTTAGATAATCCCTCCCTGCATCTCACCTAGGGCCTTTACTGTGCTACTGTTTTGAGCTTGAAATGCACTTTGAAATGTAAGAGAAGGGGGGTTTCTGAGATGGCATGTCACTGTACCAAAGATCAACACTAAGCCAGTTAAATATTTCTCAAGCCCTCACAAGTCTCCTCTACTTCATTGTAGTTTTATATTTTATCAGGGAGCTATGCGTGTTTGTTTGGAAAGCAAACAGATTTCCTCTGGTCTAATTACTTAGGTGTCCTTGTGGGCTTGTGGCTAATATGTGGTAAGATCTACTTAGCTCGATGATTGTGATAGCATGGGGAGAATATTTATACCAGCTAGTACAGCATACATGGTCAGATAAACTGCCACATTTAGACTACCCTTATCTACGAGGATTGAACTGGGAGGCAATCCAGAGCAGATGCAGCGGCCCTCTGGGAGTCCGCAACATCAGAACAATAGATATGTGATGAGTGGCCAGAAGGTACCAAAATCAAGACTCTAAAAAGTCATTGCTAACCTATACACAAATATGAAAAAGAGTAAAGAAAGCGGATATTAAGAAACGATTCTATTCACACCTGTCTCTAGAAAATCAAATATACCTAGGAATCAGATTAACCAAGAAAAAGCTGACTCCATACAAAGAGACTACAAGACACTGCTTCAAGAAATAAAGGAGGACACGAGAAATGGAAACACATTCCCTCTCATGGATGGGGGGGGAGAATTAACATTGTCAAGATGGTAATACTCCCCTAGAGCTTTACCTAGATTCAATGCGGTTCCTATAAGTGTGATTCGCCATGACATTCTTTAAATAAATTGACCCAACACTCCTTCTCCCAAATTTGTATGGAATAATAAATCCCCCATGGATGGCTAAAGCAATCCTTGGAAAAAGAAGATGGTGGGGCATCACCTTCCCCAACCTCAAACTGTACCTACAACAGCAGTAATTACAACAGCATGGTACTGGAATAAAAACAGACCTGTGGACCTATGGAATAGAGTTGAGTATCCTGACACCCACCCTCAAAGACATGATCAGTTAATCTTTGATAAAGGGCAAAAAGTCCAAAATTGGAGTAAGGAAAGCCTCTTCAACAAGTGGTAGCTGGGAAAACTGGACAGCTACATGATAAAAAAAATGAATTTGGACCTGTATCTAACACCTTTAGCACAAAAAATCAGATCAAAAATGGATTAAAGATCTCAATATCGGACCTGATTCCATAAAAGTACGTTAGGAAGAAAATATAGGAAAAACCCTCCACGACATTGAAGCTAAAGACATCTTCAAAGGTGAAACACCATTAACAAAGCAACTAGAAGAAAATATAAACATATGGGACTACATGAAACTGAAGAGCTTCTGCACCTCCGAAAAGAAACAGTGACCAAGATAGAAAGACAGTCCACAGAATGGGAAAGAATATTCACCAATACCCATCTGATAAGGGGTTAATATCCAGGATATATCAGGCACTGGTACAGCTATATAAGAAAAAAAACAGCCAACCCATTAGAAAATGGGGAGAAGAGATGAACAGAAACTTTGACAAGGAAGAATCCGAATGGCCAAAAAGGCATATGAAAAATGCTCATCATCACTAATCATCAGAGAGATGCAAATCAAAACAACAATGAGATATCACCTCACACCACAGAGAATGGCCCATATCCAAAAGGGTAAAAGCAACAAGTGCTGGCGTGGATGCGGGGAAAAGGGGACTCTCATACCCTGTTGGTGGGAATGTCGACTTGTACAACCTTTCTGGAAAACAATATGGACATTCCTCCAAAGACTAGAAATTGAGCTCCCCCTTTGACCCAGCCATACCACTCCTGGGAATATACCCTGGGAAGCCAAAAACACACAGCGGAAACACAATCCGCACTTTTATTTTCATAGCAGCACTATTCACAATAGCCAGAACCTGGAAACAACCAGTATGCCCGAGAACTGATGACTGGATAAAAAGAAACTGTGGTACATCTACACAATGGAATACTATGCAGCTGTCAGGAAAATGAAGTTATGAAATTTGCCTATAAATGGATGGACATGGAAAGAATCATGTTGAGTGAAATTAGTCAGAAGGAAAGAGAGAGACATAGAATGACTGCATTTATTTGCATGACATAAATATACCAGGTGATCTTACAAAAAGTGGAAACTACCACAAGCATATGGAGTCAGAGGTTAGGTAAGATAGAGAAGGGAAAAGATGTGTGAATAAATGTCAAAAGGTCTGATACCAACATAGAACTGAGCATTAAATACAGACAAAAAATGCAAATGATGGCTTCTAAGGTAGTAGTGTAACCCACAATGTGTGGGAGAAGGAGGGAGAGAGAGAGGAGAGAGAGAGGAGATAAAGAACCTGCCATTTAGGCAGGACTTGGAGGGGGAGGGAATTGGGGACATGAGTGGTAGGTTGAGGGCACTGGGTGGAGGGCAGGGGTGCTGGAACACTTTGTGACCGAACCCCCAAGTGTGAACAACGTTGTAATTGTATATCTCACGGTGGTATAATAAAATGTTAAAAAAGTCCATGTCTAATGGAAGAATATAGCGTAATCCTCAATAATTGCACACAGTTCCACTTCTCTCAAGGTTCACTTTAGCATTATCCAGCTTAGTCCCTTCCTCAAGGGGCAGAAGTGTTCTTTTAACTGGCCGCCTTCAATGCTTCTTAATTTTTAAACTTACCCTACTCAATTAATTAAGGATGGACTAAATAAAAACTAAACCAAATTCCCTGAACCTGATATTATTGGGAGAGCGAATAATGCTGTTGCTTAAAAAGCACATTTAGAACAAACTGATAAAAAAGCGTAGAGGTGGAACATTTTTTGCTTTGACTATATTTTTAAATTTTGGTACAGCAAATGGAGATCTCAGGATAAATGCACTGTAAAAGATCTTGTCTCTAAATGAGACCCGCACATGTTTCTTTCCTCAAAAACTCTTGTCTTTTCTTTTTGACTTGAACTGTTTCAGTACCACTTTCAGTGAAATTCAATCACATTCTATTAGCTTGTTCTAAAGATGTAAGCTACTTTCAAAACAGGCCTGCATTATCTTTCCTTTTCAAGAAAAAATGCCAAAGTCTCACTTCCTTCTAAAGGGAGAGAATCTCTATCCTTCTAAGTTTACTTGATTCTTTTTTTTTTGCTTGGCACCCCATAATTTTTTACTGGTGGGAACCAAAGCCCCATGAAACAGGAAGTGCAATCCCATTTGATCTCATGGTTGAAAATTGTAATTTAAAAGAATGGAAACAGTGAAGCTAGGAGTAAAAAATTTTTAAAAACAACTGCAGAAGCAGAAATTTTAAAAAAAAAAAAAAAGTTGAGACAAAGTGAATAATCACTTAAATGAACTAAGCCGATTCTCATTATCAGAAAAGAAGCTGATTTATATGTTCCCACCTGTCTAAAGGAAATGGGCTGCTTCTGCTCTACCCAGTCTTTCTGTAATAACTTTCTGTTGGCTACTTCAGCAACAGAGATGGGGAACCTTTCATCCTCTTAATCCTAAATCTAGTAAACATGAGCATTTCTTTTATGCAATATCTATTACTTTATTTTTAAGGTGAGTATTGATACAAATGTTCTTGTAAGAAAATGCTGAGGGTTGTATAAGTTAAGTTTGACTTCACCAACTCAAAGAACAGCCATTTTTGCGGTGCCTTCTCTAAAAAGATCTCTATCACCCACGAATTTAGTTGACAAATTCAGTGGTTTTGCTGCCATCGCCCTGGATGCCTGGTTTCCGCAAGATGGAACATGCTAACCACCCTGAGAAGGGTGGCTAGTATTGAAGCTAAGTTTTTGGAGTTTTTTTGTTTTGCTTCTTTGGGCTCACACCCCTTAAGCGGTGCTCAGGGAATTTACTCCTGGCTCTGCACTCAGGGAATTACCCCTATGCATGCCCGAGAAAACATATGGGACATGCGGGATCGAACCTGAACAGGCAGCCAGGCCAGCCGCGCAGTACAAGGTGCAAAACCCACCTGCTGAGTCTCGCTCTGGCCCCAGTGCAGCTAGTTTTGGAAAAGATTGGCACGCAAATCATGTAGATGTCCAACTGCCCCCCCATTAGACAGTAATATGACAAGCTTGGATTTGGTTCTGTATGATTCAAAGGAGCCAATTACTTTAACTCCTAAACAAAGCTAAGTTCAAAGCTTTACAAGATCAGGAGGACAATGTGGAATGTTAGATATGCTCAAATGAAGGCATTTATAATCAGGTGAACAAAAGAAAAGCAAATGCAAAAGTAAATCAATGTTCTGCTTCCAGTAGACATTACATCAATTTAAATGCTTGATTGATAAAAAAGCCGACCACAAAAACTTTGATAATGCAGCAGCCATTAATGGAATCTAACAGCTCAGAGGGTCAGGATAGAGGCAGTCAGGTTCTTTACTACTAATGTATGTTTATAAAACAATATATGATGTTTCTCCATACCATAATCTGCTCCAAATTATTGCACTTACCGAAGTTAATAAATCTTAAGAAGGCGCGGTCTAATGTCCCAGGTTCCTATGTTTTAAAGCCAAAAAAATTTGGCTTAATAGTTAGTATAACCTGCTGCTGACCTATACTTTGTTACAGGCTCTACAGTAAGAAAATCTGGATAATTACAAAATGATAATCAAACCTATTATAACATTTAGTGAAATGTAAATCTTTCCTCAAAAGAATTTGGGAAATTCATGCTGATGGAACACAGTAAGTCGAAAATGTCAATTACATAAGTGACAAATAAACTTGCAAAAGTGCTCTTTAGAAACTGTCAATTTCTCTAAAGACAGGTTAGCATTTAACTTTTCCACTTTTCTTGTGAGTAAGAGCTTCTGAAATTTGTAGGTAAAGTCATCTGCTTATTAAGGAACTCATTGGACCGTACACTTGTAAAAGAAAGGAGAACAGGAGTCAGAAAGCACTGGCAACATCATGGATCTAGTATGTGTGACACTCGCTTCCAACTAAGGAAGCTCTTGTTTCATATGTTGTCAGACCACAGAGAACCAATATTTAACACAGTAGCAGGCTGCACATAAAAACTCCTGGTACAATCTGCAGCGGTAATCTTCTTCAGTTCTGTTCAAAAGTACATACGGAGGAACTAGGTGAAATGCATAGTTCTAGAAGATTCAGAATTCTTCTCCTCTGCAGCTCACTTTGTTAAATCAATCTACCCTTCAAGACAATCATTCCAACATTGCTTTTTTATATCTTCTGGTAGCATAACCTCAGACTCACTGTTAAAATGTTTTCTTTATAGAAACTTGGCTTTAAAATGGCAGTAATTATCAGAGTGATGGTAATTAAGTTGGGCCTTTACCTTACATGCAGCTGACCGGGGGGTTCATTCAGGATCCATATGGCCCCTCTGGGCTGCAGTAATTCCTGAGTGTAGAGCTAGGATCTACCAAGTGTCTTGGAATTTGTGACCCATAAAGCAAATAAAGAAGAAAGAAGAAAAAGAAAATAGTAATTATAATTGAATGGAAGGTGTTTGGAACATTGTATGACTGTAACCTTTAATATCAATGTGAAGGAACTTTATAACTGTGTATCTCTCCACTGTGATTCAATTCAGAAAACAAAGATAAGTAGATAATAAAATAAAATAACAATAATAAGAACAAGTAAGCGGAATTGTATGCCATGGTGCTGAAGATACACATAATATTATAGATATCATCTCTCTTGAACTTTAATTTGTGTTTTAGGGACAATTCAAGATATAATTTATACTAAATCAATCTCTTTAACTTTTATGCCAACCCCTAAATTATATCACTATTAGCCTCATTCTATAAGAAATTTGATGTAT
>JAJIBD010009214.1:0-84062 GCA_021461705.1 Cryptotis parvus
GGACCTTGACTTTGAAGGCTTAGCTGTGTGCATAAGATCTCTCTGGTCACAGCTTTATTCTTATTGTGAAACTTTTATGTTGAAAGTTAACCCTAGGTTGTTTCTGTCGTGCACAGGCCTGTTGCATTGGTCTGTTTCATGAATGTCATGGTTCTGGACTTTCGAGTATACCTTTGGTTTCCTGTGAGATTCTCTTGGGCCTTTAAAGAAGAGTGACTTTGGGTTGCCTTCCAGGTCAATTCCTTTGTGCTTTTATCTTTTGGTAACTTTCAGAAGTATGTGAATGGTTATGTCCCAAATCCTGTATCTTTCTTTCTTCTTTTTTTTTTTTCAGTTTGTGGTCCATACCTGGTGATGCTCAGGGGGTTACTCCTGGCTCTGCACTCAGGTATTACTCCTGACAGTGCTCAGGGGACCCTATGGTATGCCAGAATTGAATCTGCCTTGGCAGCGTCAAGGCAAGCACTCTGTCTTGTTACTATTCCTCCACCCCTCATCCCATTTCCAGTATTTCATTATACCCTTACATTTACACTAAGTTTTGTATGTGTTCATACAAAAGATAAGCGATGGCGATAATCAATTACATAATAAATTACTTTCCAACATAGGCAGGACTGTTGGTCCTTTTCTCCACTTTCTCAAAATACAGAACAGAGGTTTTATCCTATAGGCAGAGTTCCCTTAATGACCTGCCTAGATATTGAGATGGCTCTGGTCCTATAGAACTATGTTGAGACTCTAGGAGTTCCAGTCCAGTAAGGAATATCAGCCAGTGCTGTTCTGCACATTGCTGGTGAGCAATGAGTTCCCAGGATTGCAAAACCAGTATCGTGTTGTTTCTGTATTGCTTAATTGAATTTTGCTTTCTAGACCTGCTGTGTTGTTTAGCAACAGAAAGTCATACTGTTTGTGTTTCTGCTTCCAAATGAAACATGACTCATGAGAAAACTCGAATGTTTTAGAATACCTAGAGGGTCACCATATGAGCAAAGTTTATTTAAGAGTGTAACTATGTGGGGCATTCTGAAGTATTGGAAGTTAGGGCTTATTCTGTAATCCTAGGTCTACACTAGGTTATCCCCACATAGAACATTTGGTTTCCTTGCCAGATTTTCTTTGACTTGTTTAGTGCCTATATTGCTAAGTTCTTCCCCTTTTTGGTAAGAATTTGGATAGTAAGAACAATGTGAAGTTTCAGTCTCCAATATCAAAAGAGATTCCTGGATTCTGGTTTGCCAGGTGATAGCTGTGTATTACGTTCAGTGTCTATGTTGAACAAATGACGACAGTTATCCACAGTTACCTTATATTTAGACAGATTACCTAAAATTTTTTCTAATTCATTTAGTAAGTCTTCCTTTTTTGGGTCTTATTTATGTTATTTTTAATCAAAGATGTATGCTATCTGTTGGAGGTAGAGTAATGGCCCCTCTGCATCTTTATCATGTAACCTCTAGCTATTAGGTCACATGGCAGAGGCCCCCTGAGCATCGCTGGGTGCCCCAATCCCAACAAAAAAAATTCATGATTTCAGGGGACTAGAGGATGTTTCAGTGGCAAAGCAACGGTTCCTATATTATTAACATATTAATTTGCTAATATAAATATTGTTAATCAGTATCAAAATTATTCCTGGTTTACAGAAGAAATTAAGGTTGCTGATCATCTTACCTTAATGGGAAGATTACCCTGCACCCAGAGTAATGATTAGGGTTTTTCGAATTGGAAGAGGGGAGAGAGAGAATGATGCAGTATGTGAGAAAAAATCAGTGAGAGAATGATGCAGTATGAAAATGCTCAATTTGCCACTGTAGAATGACCAGCTGGAGGGTTGAAGATCACAAGCCAGGGGAGTGAAGGGAGCCTCTAGAGACTGGAAGGGATCGAGCAATGTGTTTCCCCCCAGAAACACAGAATGGAGCACATTCCTGTTAATGTCCTGATATTAGGCCAGTGAGACTTGTGCCAAACTTTACCTCCAGAGTGAGTGGGATAAAGTAGTTGTTTTGGAGCTGGAGCGTTAGTACAGTAGGTAGGGTGCTTGCCTTGCATTCTGCAAGGTTCTCTCCCTATATGGTCCCCCAAGCCCTTTGTGGAGTTATCCCTGAACACAGAACCAAAAGTAAGCTCCTGAGCACAGCTGGGTATGGCACCCAAGAAACAAAACAAAAACTTGTTATAAGCCACTAAGCATCTATAATTTGTTATAGATTCGCTTTTGTTTAAATTAAAAACAGTACATATTTTAAAAAATTTTACTTTCATGTCTCAGTTCTTCTGAGGTAGCAGATCATGAGTTGTGATACTGCGCATGCACACACACACACACCTGGAGCTCACAAGAGGCATCGTGGTGTTGGAGTCCCAGATAGCAGTGTTGGAAATATAGTCCTCTGCATTGCGGGCAGCTCTGGAGATGGAGCTTGCAGCTACGTGCTTGCAAGCAGCTACTTTGCCGCTGAAGCATCCGCCAGTCCACTGAAATTGTGAATTTTTTTTTTTTTTTTTGGCACCCAGTGGTGCTCAGGGAGTGACTCCAGGCAGTGCTCAGGGCATTCTAACTGGAACTGATAAATTGCAAGCTAAGCACTTTTCCTCCTGTTTTACCTCTCTGGTCCTTCTCTTTAATCTTTCCTTACTCGACCCTCTTGTAGGCATGCTCTCCCCAGTACATGTTGGATCTGGCTATTGTGGAGGGTCCCGCTATAGGTACACACAGCACACAGGATGTTATCTGAGGTCAGCCTGCTCACTGTGGGGCCCGCCCCGGAGTGGTGCCACCAAAGCCATTGACCAGTGGGGCTGCCTGCCTTCAGCCATCCTACAGGCCACTGTGGATCCAAGGCTCTGGCAGTACTAGAGTGGTGACCCTCCTGTGATCATCAGAATTGTTCCTGCTGGTCCTACAGCACCAAGGCAAGGAGAGAGCTGATTCTCAGAGCCCAGCGGTCAGTCATTGATTGTCTTATTCGTGGGACCTAAACTTCAGTACATTGGTCTGGTTTCTGGGTAGAGATTAAAGCACAAGGGAATACTTCACTGGGCGTAGAGAGGAAATAAGAAAAATAAGGCTTTGGTGACTATGCGATGACGGGACGCCTATCTTGAGGTGATTGGAACCCCTCGAGGCAGAAGAAAAGTGCCTGCAATGAGAAAAGGAGGTACAGACTGAAGGAAGAAGTGCCAGACCCTGGCCAATGATGTAGTCCCTAGCTTCTTTTACAAATTAATAAAAGCATATTTGGTGTTTGTGACTAGGGCTGTCTAGTGCTGTCCCAGCAGGTTATGAGGTCAGGGATTGGGATGGATGGGGTTGGCCACATTCAAGGCAGGTGCCTTAACTCTTTACTGTCTTGCCAGTCTTTAGTCCCTAACTTTTTTTGTTTGTTTTTTGGCTACACCTAGCAGTGCTCAGGCCTTACTCCTGGCTCTGTGCTCAGGGACCACTCCTGGTGGGATGGGATCAAGGGATCATGTGCCTTATGCACTGTATTATCTGTCTTCCCAGAGTCACTTGATCACTTGAACCCCGTTATTCATCGATTTGCTCGAGCGGGCGCCAGTAACATTTCCATTGAACCCTATCACGTGCCAATGTAGCCCAATGGCATCTGGTTGATTCTGGAATATGAAGAGCCTCTAACACGTTCCTTCAGGGTCTGAGACCCTGAAGGAACGGCCCCAGAGTACCTAATTTTTTTTATGTATTGTTTAGTCCCTAATTTTTTAATTAATTTTATTATACCACTGTGAGATATACAATTACAAAGATGTTCATGTTTGGGTTTAGGTTGTACAGTGTTCCAGCACCCATCCCTCCACCAGTGCCCATTTCCCACCACCAATGTCCCCAATCCCCTCCCCCCAGCCTGCCTCTATGGCAGGTTCTTTATCTCTTTTCTCTCTGTTTCTCTCTCTCTCTCTCTCTCTCTCTGTTTTTTCTCTTTTCCTTCTCTTCACATTGTGGATTGCAATACATACATTTAGAGGTTATCATGTGTATCTTTTGCTTATATTCAGTGCTCAGTTCTAGGCTGGTATCATTTTTGACAATTATTAGCACACTGTTCCCTTCTCTCTGTCTTAGCTAACCTCTGAGTCCCTCATGTTTGTGGTAGATTCCACCCATTGACAAGACCTCCTGATCCATGTTTTGTCTGACCTTGGATATTGGTATCATAATACATATATGATATAAATTTATATATCATTTATATATGTATTTATATCATGCAAATAAATGCAGTCATTCTATATCTGTCCTTTTTCTTCTGGCTAATTTCACTCAACATGATCCTTTCTATGTCCATCCATTTATAGGCAAATTTCATAATTTCATTTTTCCTAACAGCTACATAGTATTCCATTGTGTAGATGGTTTCTTTATGCAGTCATCAGTTCTCGGGCACTCTGGTTGTTTCCAGATTCTGGCTATTGTGAATGAAAATGAAAGTGCAGATGGTGCTTCTGCTGTGTGGTTTTGGCTTTCCAGGGTATATTACCAGGAGTGGTGTGGCTGGGTCAAATGGGAGCTTAATTTCTAGTGAGTCCCTAATTTTTAAAACAGTGAGTGGTGACCCCGTGTGGGGTGCTGTAACCGAATGTGGGGCTGGGGAAGATGACACATATTTGGGCAACAACAAAAAGTTCCCAAGTGCACAGAGACCAAAAATGAGTTAAAAGATCAACTGTGTAATGAGTTTGGGTGTTTCTGGCGGCACTCGCCCATGTTATATTTCCATGTTCACTAGGAAAAAGTTGTGAAAGCCCTAATTCTGGTCTGTATGGCACTGCATGCCAGAGTGTAGGGTGAATGGTTGGAAATGCAGATTAGAGTCATGCTTTGTAGAATTGTGCCAAGAACACCTGCATAACGTGAATCTGCCCCCGGAAGTGTCATGTCCCACCGGTAAGGCCTGGTGCTGTTTCATGACAACCCTGACGTGTCGACACCAGCATCCCCAGTTAATGGATGAAGAGATGTATGCCAAACCCATCAGCTTGCCCAGGGCAGAGAACTCATATGACCAAGTTGGAATTTGCACCAAACTGGGTTCCATCTATTGTATGTGGTGTGCCTAACTGGATTCTGTCACTGTACTAGGCTTACCTGCCTTCTGGAGAGGAAATTTTGCCTAGGAGTGAAACATGAAAACAGTATGGCATCAGCTATTGGGTTGAAGCGTATGGGTGTGCGTTTGTGTAGATGAAAAGGGTTTCTCTCAGCAGTGTCATGCAGTTCAGCCAGCACAACTGCCAGTGGGGTTGGAGGAGCTAAAACTTTCTCAGGCAGGAATGGCCAGCAGAGGTTTTGTGGATAAGGGAGAATGAAACTGACTCTGGATGGGTAGAAATGGGGACAGAGAAGGGGAGGGTAGGAGGTGGGAATGGTGGGGAGAGCCTGATGGGCTTGGGGGCGTCTCTCTGGGAACTTAGATGTCAGATCAGTGCTTTGGATCAACGTTTCCCAAACTTCATTGGCTTGGCACTCCCTTTTCAGAAAAAGCATCATTTTGTGCTCCCCTAGAAAGCACCCCACTTCCACCCAAGACTCTTGCCTGCTTCCCAACATCCCCTGGGGTGATATCACCCACTTTGAGGAATACAACTCTGAACTCTCAGGATCATATTTCAGATGGGACCCGGGATCTCCCCGCCTGTTTGGTGGTTGTTTCTTAACCCTCCTGAGCCTTCTCTGCAGGAAACAGGTGAGCAGATTGCCATCAAGCAGTGCCGGCAGGAGCTCAGCCCCCCGAAACCGCGAGCGCTGGTGCCTGAGATTCAGATCATGAGAAGGTGAGAGCCGCACACCCAAGTCTGCTGAGAGCCAGGGGTTAAAGGCCACTGAGATGAAATCTAGACAGAGCCCACTGGGTTTGGGGTCAGAAGCAATGGACTCATCTGCTGCATCTAAAAGAATTCTAGGGGGCCGAGTGATAGCACAGTGGGAAGGGCGTTGGCCTGGCACGAGGCCCTTCTGGATTTGATCCCTGACACTTCTTATGATCCTCCGAGCACCACCAGGACTAATTCCTCAGTGCAGAGCCAGGGAATAACCCCTGAGCAGCGCCAGGTATGAACCAAAAAAACAAACATGCACGCGCACACACACACACACACACACACACACACACACACACACACACAGAGCTAAATCGCTGCAACCAGGATGTGCTGATAGATAACTTTTAACATGATGTCATTGGTTTAGCTCCTGGCCTTGGAGAGAACTGATAGTTAGCTTTATTTGTTATGTTAAAACATATAAAAAGACACTGCACTATAAATTTTCTTTTATCAGCAAAAATTCCTTTTCCTCCTGTGTTTCTTACTCCAAGGTAGCGAGTCCCTGCTGCAGTAAGTCGGTTGCTCGGCACATTCCTCCAGTGTAGAGATGGGGCCATTGGCCCTTGAGTGCTATTCGCTGGCCACCAAGTAGTTTGGGTAAACTGGCAACTTGGTTGGCTCGCCTGAAGAATGAAATGGGTGCTTGCACCAAGAATCTCATCAGAAGGGGACGCGCACTGCTTTTGTGCCAGTACACCCTGACCAGAATGAGCGTAGAAGCCCTTTTCCTTCTCAGCCTCAAGAACCAATTTCAGATGGTCCCAAGTGCTTGATTTGGGATCCTGCAAAGAAAACTGTTGCACGTGACCTCTCAGGGTCCCTGCAGGGATGCTGTGGAAAGTAGAATGACGTGTGTGTTAGCTGCCCAGGCACTGTGCAAGTCACCAGACCTGACCTCTGTCTTCCTGCTTTATTCTCCCTTGGCTGTTCCCGGCCTTTGTTGAACACTGAGGTTGTCTGAGAGAGGGGAACTGGGTTTGAGCCATGTGACGGGTCTGTCTCTCAATGTTTTCTCCCTTCCTAGGCTGAACCACCCCAATGTGGTGGCTGCCGGGACGTTCGAGGGGATGCAGAATCTGGCTCCCAACGACTTGCCCCTGCTGGCCATGGAGTACTGCCAAGGAGGAGATCTCCGGAAGGTGAGGTGGCCTGGGTGGGCAGGTTGTCGCGGGGGGCGCGCTCACCCTCGTCATCGTGAGGAAGCTCAGGGAGCCCCGTGACGTCAGTGGGTTTGCCTGTCCTTCTCCAGCCCCTGTTCCATGCCCAGTGTGGTTGATGTGCGTGTGGGGTATGAACTGAGACTCTGAATCAGAAGCTCTCACGAGAAAGTCAGCGAGGAACATGCTGTCTGTTCTCAGGGCAGTCCCCAGATAATGAGGAAAGTCCCTTCAGGTCTTATGCTCAGGCAAGGCTGGGTGAGCTCCAAAACATTCTCTTTGTCCCCGGCCTGTCAGAGCAGCCTCTCTCTTTCCGTGTCAGGGTTTCCACGATCCTTATTAGGTGGAATTTTCACACGCAGATGTGGCAGCTTTGCACGCAGGGTCACCCTGGAGCGAGAAGGGGACTGGCTTAGTACTCAGGGAGCGGGCAGGGACTCCAGTGCCCGTGGCTCGCCTCTGGGCCTGGCTCTCTTCCTTCTCCCTGTGCAAACCTCTCTTCCCCAGAACACCCACTTCCGGGGTGTGGTGGCCACCTCCCTGGCCTCTGGTCTGTGGCGTAGAGCACCTGCCCATGCATCTTTCAGGCAGCATCTCATGGTCCCTCTCTCTTTTGACCCTGTTTCAGCAACCATGATGTTCGTAGAACATAGACTGTCCCTGCCGCAGCGGCACAGTGCTCAGGAGAGAACTAGGCATCGCTCCATCTGTGGAAATGATGAAGCCAGATAAGAGAAAGAGCGAAAGACAAGCCCTGAATAGAGGTTTTCATCTGAGAGGGCAGTTGCTCCCTCAGCCCCCTCCCCTGGAGGAGGCCTGCAGTGGTGGGTGGATGAGGGCTCTGCAGGCGCTTCCGCCCCTCCCCTGCCCAGCGTTAGGGTTGGTGTTCCGGCCCCTCCACCTTCCATGCCCCAGCAACACTCCCTTGTGGAGGGGTCCCGGGCATTCCTTTGTGCTGTGTGGTTGAGAGTGGGTTCTTCGACCACAGCCGAGGAGACTGGTCCACATGAACAGGCTTTGAAGCTAGACTCAGCAGTATAGAACCAGTCAGCCAGGAAGAAGATGACAACAACTTTACGGCGACTTTGGCATGGGGTACAGGATGATCTGGGGGTTGAGGGGGCACCCCCCTCGGACATGGAGACCAACTCTGCCCAGACCTCTGTGCTCTATTCTTCAAATAAAGGCACCAGTCTTCCCCCTCTGAAAATGAAAAATCTACACTTGGTAAGAGACCAGCTTGGTCAGCAGATGCGGAAGGCAGACCACATGAGGCCTTTTTCTGCCTCAGAAACCAGCTTCTTAGATAAAAACGGATGCCTCCGATGGCCCCTTTTCTCTGTTTGCATTTTCTTTTTAGTCTCCATTGATTACAGTGTATTCATGATTGGGTTTCAGACACAGTCTTCCAACGCCAGTCTCTTCACAGTGTTCCAACTATTCTCTCTTACCTTCAGTTGAGGTCAAGTTCCTGTCCGATATCAAGCTCCTTGTTAAGTTGAGAGGCCCAGGAGGGAAGGGGGTTCAGTGTGGGCAGGGGCCTCAGGTCATTATGGCTTCCTATTCCAGTCACGCTCTTGAATGACCTTGGAAGCCCAGATGGCTAAATCCCCCGGGCCCCACCCCACCCCCATCCCCGACTCAACATCCTCCTCTCTAAATGGGAATCCCACTAGACCCTCCCTTAGCTGTGGGCGGCTAAAGAGCAGAAGGAGCCTCATTGAGCCGGTCCCTAGGGTTTCTCCTGGTGCAGGGCACTAATAAGTGCTTGTAAGTGTTCCCTTCTGCATAATCACTACTAGCAAGGCAGTGTTGGGGCCGTGAGAGGGAAGAGCCCCACTCTCTGCATGCCCTCGGGCTGCCCAAGAAAGTAGACTTGGGGGGGTGTGGGAATCACACCCAGCGATGCTCAGGGGTTACTCCTGGCTCTGCACTCTGGCAGTGCTGGCAGCACTCGGGGGACCATATGGGATGCTGGGGATCGAACCCGGGTCGCCGTGTGCAAGGCAAATGCCCTACCCATTGTACTATCTACAGCCCCCATCAGTAGGCTTCTTCTTTTTATTATTATATTTTGTTAATATTTTTTATGCCACCGTGAGATATACGATTACAAAGATGTTCATGTTTGGGCTTTGTCATATAGTGTTCCAGCACCCATCCCTCCAGTAGTGCCCATTTCCCACCACCAATGTTCCTGATTCCCTACCCCTTCCCCCTAGCCTGCTTCTATGGCAGGTTCTTTATCTCTTTTTTCTCTCTCTCCCCCCATTCTCTTACACATTGTGGATTGCAATACATACATTTAGAGGTTATCATATGTATCCCTTTGACTATATTCAGTGCTCAGTTCTAGGCTGGTATTATCATTTTTTCTTTTCTTTCTTTTCTTTTTTTTTTTTTTTTTTTGATTTTTTGGGTCACACCCGGCGATGCTCAGGGGTTACTCCTGGCTCTGCACTCAGGAATCACTCCTGGCGGTGCTCGGGGACCATATGGGATGCCAGGGATAGAACCCAGGCTGGCATGGGCCGGCCGTGTTCAAGGCAAATGCCCTACCTGCTGGGCTATCACTCCAGCCCTGGTATTATCATTTTCGATGATTATTAGCACACTGTTCCCTTCTTTGCCTTAGCTAACCTCTGACTCCCACATGTTTGTGGTAGATTCCACCTATTGACAAGACCTCCTGATCCGTGTTTTGCTTAACCTTGGATATTGATATCATAATCTATCTACATATATATAATTCACTCCTGGTAGTGCTCAGTGCACCATATGGGATGCCAGGGATCAAAACCAAGTTGAGGACATGCCAGGCAAGCACCTTCCCTGCTGGACTAACTCTCTGGCCTCCACATATTCGGTTTCAAGCCAGTAATAGGATATTACAATATTCTTTATATAGATAGATAGATACAGTATATACATCCGCATGACAGAGCCTGGCAAGCTACCCATGTCATATTTGATATGCCAAATACCAGTAACAATTATAGACCTCATTTCCATGACCTGATAGAATGGTTTAAGGCTTTTTATGTTCCTGGAGCAAGCAGGTGCCCTTGGGCTCTACTACCATGAGACAGGACATATGGAGATGTTACTGGTGCCCGCTCGAAGCAAATCGATGATGAACGGGAAGACAATTGAAGTGACACAAGTGATATATATATAATGCAAATAAATGCAGTCATTCTATGTCTGTCTTTTTCCTTCTGGCTAATTTCATGCAACATGATCCTCTCCATGTCCATCCATTTATAGGCAAATTTCATAACTTGATTTTTTCCTAACAGCTGCATAGTATTCCATTGTGTAGATGTACCAACGTTTCTTTATGTAGTCATCAGTTCTCGGGCACTCTAGTTGTTTCCAGATTCTGGCTATTGTGAATAGTGCTGCTATGAAAATAAAAGTGCAGATGGTGTTTCTGCTGTGTGTTTTTGGCCTCCCAGGGTATATTCCCAGGAGTGGTATGGGTGGTCAAATGGGAGCTCAATTAAATACAGGCAAAAAGATACACATGATAACCCTTTTAATGTATGTTCTGTAATCCATAGTCTGGAAGGGAAGGAAAAGAGAAAGAGAGAGAACGGAAAAGAAATAAAGAACCTGCCATGGAGGTGGGCTGGGGGAGGGGAGGGAACCGGGGACGTTGGTGGTGGGAGATGGACACTGTTGGCAGGATGGGTGCTGGAACACTGTATGACCAAAACCCAAATATGAACTTTTTAATTGTATATCTTTGTAATTGTATATCTCATGGTGGCATAATAAAATACTTTAAAAAAAATGGAAGCTCAATTTCTAGTCTTTGGAGGAATGTCCATATTGTTTTCCAAAAAGGCTGTACCACTCAACATTCCCACTAACAGTGGATGAGAGTAGTAGACTTCTTGTGACTGCGCTTTCTCCAAACCGCAGAGGCTGCGGGTGAGACAGAAGGGCCCCCCATCTCGGGGTGCCTGACACCTCAGCTGAACCCAGACAAGGAGTACCAAGCTCTTTTAGGAGGCCTTGGTACTGCTCCCTCTTCTGTCTCTGATTCCTGTCCATCCAGCTGCCCAGTAACCCACGAGCCCAGACCTGAGGTTTGCACTCAAGTGGGTCACAGACACAGGAACTTAGACACTGCTGGTAACCATTTCCTCCTTTTATCTTCTTGACAGTACCTGAACCAGTTTGAGAATTGCTGTGGCCTACGGGAAGGCGCCATCCTCACCCTGCTGAGTGATATTGGTGAGTCCCAGCCTGGAAGTCAGTCCGTGCCCTCCAGGGAGAGGGGTAGCGCCCACTCTGAGGCCAGCTAGAGCAAAGAGGAAAGACTTGTGTCCTCTCATCATGACACATCTTGGGAATTTGGGGTCAGACTGGGTGGGAAGGTCAGCACGGGGCTAGTCAGGCAGACGCTGGACCCAAATAGATATCCCTTCCTTCCGGATAAAGTCATGCTGTGAATTAGTGTCCCCGAGTAACAGATTTCCTTTCCCATTAGGAAGCTCCACTCCCTATTTTCCTGGAACAGCCAGAGATGGAGTAGGTTGTCATTTGAATGAATTTCAGTGCTTGGCAACAAATGTTTTCCACTTCCACATGGCACTCTTTTGCCAGCCACAGGCATAGGAAAACTTTGTTTCATCCTGTGTTGCTGCTGGTGTCCTCAGCAGAGGGTACCAGGCTGGCTTCTGGGGCCATGGCTGCAGCATGCAGTGCTCAGACAATCTGCCAGACCCTAACACCAGCAGGGGGGTTTGGGCAGGGGCATCACAGGTCAGCGCATGGTGACTCCTGGGAACACAGGCATCACAAGACCTGCTTTCCTGGGGACCATCCCTCCTTAAAAAAATAATATCCAAAGTTACTGCTACAAGTTGATATTTTAGATCCTCTCTTTTTTTTTCTTAATTTTTTATTTTGAAATCGTGTGTTTGGGGACCATGCTCAGTGATGCTCAGGGCTTACTCCTGGCTCTACACTTGGAGTTTTTCCTGGCAATGTTCAGGAACATATGTTTTGCTGAAGATCAAACCCGGGTCGGCCGTGTGCAAGGCAAGCACCCTACCCGCTGTCTCAGATGTTGAGATCGCTGGTTCCTGAGGTCTAAGCTTTAGGGTTACCCAGAATTCATCTCTGTGTGTTTGTCCCAGATTTAGGAATTAGGCTGCTTTCTTCCCTCCTACCTCAACTGCTATGGAGTTCTATTTTTCTCTTTATGTTTGCATAAACATCATGTTAGGAAAAGCAGAAAGTAGGCTGGAGTGATAGTACAGTGGGTAGGGAAATTGTTTTGCATGTAGCTGACCCAGATTCTGTCCTAGCACCCCATATGGTCCCTGAGCACCACCAGGAGTCATTCCTGAGTGCAGAGCCATGAGTAACCCCTGAGCATTACGAGGTATGACCCAGAATCAAACTAACAAAACATACAAAATTGAACGAGCAGTACCAGATTCCCACACATCCTTCACAGAGCTGTGACCACATTTTTGCCACACTTGTAATGTTCTCTAAGGGTTGGCCTGGACGGTCAGGTGGACCTTCCCTTGTGGTGTGGGCTCTCTCTCTACTCTGTTCCTTTTCAAAGAGGTAAGTGAAGGGAAAAGGTCAAGCAGGGATAAAAATGTTTGAGTTTTTCTAATAATGAATCTAATAATAAGGGCCCAAGCAACAGTGTAGCATGTAGGGGTGGAGCTTGCCTTGCACACCACCAACTGAGGTTCAATTCCCAGCACTCCATATGTTCACCCAAAACCCAACCAGGAGTGGTCCCTGAGCAGAGAGTCAAGAATAAGCCCTGAGTACTACCAAGTGTGGTCCCAAAACCAAAAATATAAAAATTTTAAAGTGTTCAATGGTTATCATCTATAGCAACAATAAAATTAATTTGGAATAAAAAAAATGTTTGAGTTTAGACCCAACAATATGAGGAAATTAAGTTAAATCAAAAATTTTCTCTTCTCTATATTCTCTGAGTTTGTCCTTTGAAGGGTGTTAAGAGTGAAACAGGTTGACTGTGTACGTTTGGGTCATTTATTGTTTAGCTCAGTTAGGACAAATTGACATATAACACCAAGTTTAAGGTGTGCAATATGGTAACACTTGCGTCCAGTTTGAGTTGTGTGGGCATTCACACCGACCAAAAAAGTCCCTTTTGTGTTAGCATGTGTGGTTCTATTGGAAGGGCCCCTACCTGCTTCGAGAGTCTGATCCAAATGTCAGGAGCCTGACCTAGCAGAGGAACAGTACTGCGGGTAGGGCACTTGCCTACCCGGTTCAATCCCCGGCTTCCCACATGGTCCCCCAAGCCCACCAAGAATGATTCCTGAGTGCAGAACCAGGAGTAAGCCCCTGAGCACTGCTGGGTGCGACCTTAAAACAAACAAAAAGTAGAAGAGACTCATTGAAGTCTTGGCATCTTGACAGACCACATTTTGCTTAACTGTTTACCTGATTTTCTTTCACCAAATTGGCTAAATTATTGATTTATTCTGTTGAATTTGGTTAAAAATAGGTTAATAGATTGGGGGATATTCTTTTTTTTTTAGTTTTTAATTTTTTTTTTTGCTTTTTGGTTCATAGCCAGCAATGCTCAGGGGTTACTCCTGACTCTGCACTCAGGAATTACTCCTGGCACTGCATGGGGGACCATATGGGATGCTGGAGATCGAACCTGGGTCGGCTGCATGCAAGGCAAATGCCCTACACGCTGGACTATCGCCTCCAGCCCGATATTCTTGCTTTTTTATGGGCAACCTTAAATTTTGGGGTCTCTGGTTGCATTTTCAAATCTCTGGGGATTGAACCCAGAACTTCAGGCATGCAAAGCAAAGGTCAACCATGGGGCTACAACTCAGTGTGAAAGAATAAATAAACTACAAGTCTTATTTTCCTTTCCTTTTTATTATCTCAAAAATTTCTTTTAATTCATTATTCATACATGAGGCTATACCTTGATTTTGTTTATATCATGGTTTGAGCCGCACCCTGGCTGTGCAAGGCAAAACCTTGCACTACCCATTGTATAACTGTTTTGGCTCCAAGAGACCGTAACTTTCCCTAGCACTGGCCCACATGCTATATCTGGTGGCACTATTTTTGTGTGGTTCTTAGCACCCTTCAAAACTGTGATTTCTGGTGGACCACAACTAAGTGTGTGAGCACTACAACCTAGCAGGTGACTCCGATCATTACAGCAGTAGGGAAAGGAAAAATTAAATTTTTGTTTATTTTTGCCATACTGAAAGAAACTGAAGGATCTCCTGGTTACTTCCAAGTTTTAACGTTCAGAATTAAGGCTGATATAAGCATCAGACCCGGTCCCAGGGTTTCATACATGAAGGCAGTCTGAGATATAGCCTTAATCCTAATTTGTTGCTGGTTTTCCAAGCCTGCTTCCCAACTCCTGCCGGCCTAACCTTCCAGATGCTACTCCGTTTTAGAGATGTGCCCCGGGTGAGAGGACGGCCATGGCCATGACTAGACATTCATGCTAGTTCAGTCTCCCTGGGATCCTATTTGTTTGGCGGGGCGGGGGCACTTACTCCTGCCTCTTCAGTCAGAGATCACTCCTGGCAGTGCTTGGACTATTTTATGGGGTGCCAGGGACTGAACAAGAGTTGGTTGCGTGCAGTGCAAGTACCCTACCCAGAGGTACTGCCCAAGTACCTCTCCAGAATCTTCCTGGGAATTCTTAATCATTGTTACTTCTACTCTTGCTATATGTCCTCTGCCCGAGCTCCGTGCCTGATGATGGGGACTTCTAAGTTGGGGCCTATTGGCCAGATAATGTATTCAGTAAGCAAAGAAAATGCTTCCATTTGATGACATGCTTTCTGCGATACCTAGCTAATAGAACAGTGCTTACTGAGTGAATAGGAAACTGAGTTCTTGCTTCTCTCCTAGTAGTTGGTCTGACTGCTTTGCTACTTTGTTGATTAGTCATAGGGGGTTATTTTAGCTCAAAATACTGAACTGCACTAAGTCGTTCCCCACATGTTCACATTTGGCTCTCCTGACTGTTTGGAAGGTGACACCAGAGTGACTGGCACATAGTAGGCACACAGTCCATTTTGATTGAGTGGATGCATATCCTTTAACCTTCTTAATCATTGGTGAAAAGCTACCAAGCGTGACTACTTTTATTTTTTCCCCAAATCTAGGACAGTATTTGGTCCCTTTATCTTTCATTTCTTTATGGAATGTAGCTAAGCAAAAAGGTCTTAAGGAAAATTCAGTAATCTTAGAAGCCGTGTTAAGTGGGGCTGCACTGGTCCTGAAAAGCTGTATTTCTGCGGGGGAAAACCTGTTGGTTTTAGCCACTCCCATATTTGTGGTCTAGAATGTGAAAAAATCAGGAGCTATGGCTTGGAATTCTGGCTCCTCAGGAAGAAATTCTGGGTTGTCACATTCTTCAGTTACAGAGTTTTTTCCACCTTGAGCAAAGCAGAAAACAACACTGGGTCTTTAGCTGGATGCCATTCTCGCTAGGCACAGTGGAGAGGCTGTTTCCTGTGGCTGCTCCTTCACGCTGGGCAGTGCCTGTCCTGGCGAACACCACAGGTCATTTACAAATCACGCAGAGAGAGAGAGAGTTCCTGTAGCTCTTTTCTGCGGTTGGAAAGGTGAGAAATGAACTTTAGGCTTTAAGACTTTGTGATATGTGTTCTCAATTTTTTGTGTACATGCTTTATCTCAGTTGTTTGAAGTTCTGATTTTTCAGAACTCTTTGGTCGCAAAAGTATTTTTTCATAACCTAAAGTTCACCAAGAAAAGGAGCCCAACTCAAGCACGAAGAAGAAAACAATAAAATTTAGAACAGAAATCGAGCTGGAATCCCAAAAACCAATCCAAAAGATCAAAGAAACCAGAGCTGGTTCTTTGAAAAAAAAATAAACAAGATAGACAAATCACAAAACTCACAAGAAGGGAGAGAGAGAGAGACAGAGAGAGAGAGAGAGAGAGAGAGAGAGAGAGAACCCTAATAAACCAAGTCAGACATGAAAAGGGAACAACGAAACAAAAACCACAGAAGTTCAAAAGATTATCAGAGATTACTTTGAGGGTCCATATGACACAAAATAAGAGAACCTAGAAGAAATTGGACAAGACAATGCTACCTATTCTCACCGCTTTTATTCAATATAGTACTGGAAGTACTTGCGATAACAATAAGAAATTAAAAGGATATTAAGGGCATGGTTTGTTCTGGCTTCTTGCTAGGCTTACTGGTATCAGTTAGAACCTGTCTAGAACTGTATACAATGTATAAATGTGAAAGATCATGAGAAGGACCTTATCCTAAAATCAGCATTCTCTAAGAATATCATGTGGCCACTTCTCGGCCTCACGCCAAGAGAGCTGTGGGTCTGGCATGGGTGGGTCTCTTCCGGGGCAACTGGCATGGAGGTGGGAGGAAAGGGCAGGGCCCAAAACTCCACTCTGAGTCTGGCCAGCGTGGTCTCTCCCTCACTGCGAGAGCAAACCCTTGGAGCAATGTTGGACTCGGCCAGGGGCTGGCCGGGCGCCCTTACCGGGAGGTCAGCACCATGGGTTGCTTCCACATGGGGCTGGCCACTTCAGCTGTGGGTCTGAAGTGGGTGGGTCTGGATCTCTTCCAGGGTTGCAAATTAGCTGAGTCTGACATGCAGTCAGTCATTCTCAACATCCAGACTCCATAGTTCCTCAGAGCTCCATCCAAGAGAAAACCTGATCTTCCCCCTTTAAGTTTCATCAGTAAATGCTCAAGTTGAGAGCCTTCTACTGAGACTATACCACCTACGGCAAAGCCTGGCAAACTACCCGTGTTTTATTTACTTGTTATGCCAAAAACTAGTAACAGTTATGGACCTCAGTTCCATGACCTGAAGAATGGTTTCAGACTCCTCCTGTCCCTGGAGCAAGCAGATGCTCTTGGGTTACACTTGCTTGTAACAGGACTAATGGAGATGTTACTAGTGCCCACTCGAGCAAATCGAAGAACAATGGGAAGACAGTGATACAATGAAAGATCACCATCCATTGGAATCAAATTGGACTCTCCTGAGAGAAGGAAAATACCTACCATAGAGCGGAGTGGGGGGATGGGAAGATGGAGGGTGGGAAACTGGGAACAATGGTGCCAGGAAACGTGCACTGGTGGAGGGTTGGGTGTTGGAACACTGTGACTGTTGGAACACTGTGTGACTGTTGGAACACTGTGTGACTGTTGGAACACTGTGTGACTGAAACCCAATCCTGAACAGCTTTGTAATGCTTTGACTGCTCTAAGTCATCCTGGCCCAAGAGTGGTGCTTTTAGTCGGATGTCAGTGTTCTTTCCATTGGGGTCTTTGTGGGACAGCTCACTTGCCCCTGGATATTTGCAGTGAGAGGCTGACTCCTAACTTCCGAGGCCTTGCATAGTCCGAGCACATGCACCTGCTCAGAGCCCAGGGGAGTCCCAGCTTGTAAATATGATGGTTTTAAACAAAGTGCCCCCCCATATGTAGCAAGTTCTAGCTTACATTCTAGTGTCAAACCGAAATGGCATAGTAGGGCTCTTGTGAACCCATCAATGAACAAACATGTTGAGTCATTGCCCAGGAGTGTGCCCTGCCAGCTACTAGTTCACGTTTCCCAGTAGCACCATCCTGGTGTGGAAGGTTGTGTTTGTATAGTTTTTGACTGTTTTATTACACTTGAATTCTTTAACAAGCTTTTGAGGAACAACAGGAAAGTGCTGGTAAGAAGCATTGGTCCTTAGAAATAAACACCATTGAAAAGAGATGGAGTGGTGTTTTTTTCAGACACGCCTAAGAGTCTCATATCTCTTGGACATTGATTGGACCTCAGCCCATCTACTCAGTTATGAATAAGAGGACAAAATAAATGTAGTTCTGACGGGATTCATTTTTTTTCTACATGTGTATTTTGCAGTCAGTTTTTGGGGCTGGGTCATCCCTGGTAGTGCTCAAGCGTTCCTAGAGTGTTGCTTGGGTTTGTTCCCAGCAGACTTTGTAGGCCCAGCCAGGGTTGTACCTCAGGCTTCTGCGTGCAAAGCACATGCCCCAGCCTTTGAACCGTCTTTCCAGCTCTTTCAATCAAATATTTTTTAGAATTTTTTTAAAGAATTGTGATTGACAAAGTTATTGATCATTGAACTTTAGGCACATACTTCGACACCAGCCCCACTACTGCCATCAGCTTTCCTACACCAGTATTCCCAGACTCCCTCCCACCCCCGGCCCCTCGACCATCCCATCCTGTCACCTTGATGGGCACATTACAAAGTTGCAGAGATTGCAGCTTTGATGTCATGTTTTCAGTGTTGTTGAGTCTGTGTTTTTGTTATATGGCTGTACCACTCTCTCATATCATCAGTATAATTGAAGCCTTATCACCCGTCACTTCCCGTTCTCGTCTTCCCTCTTGGTTTCTTTCCCTCTGTCCCCTCTAAACTCTGGACTCAAGCACTCTGGGGTCTTGGCATTCCCCCCATTTACTACAATACATTTCCTCATCCAGTATTCTATATACCACAGGTCAGTTTGATTATCCTGTGTATTCTTTTCTTCTTTTGGTTTCACTCAACGTGATAACTTCCAGTTCCATCCAGATTGCAGCAAATTGCCAGGACGTAAAAACACTCTCAAAAGGACATATGCACACCACTATTTATTGCTGCACTTAGTACAGTAGTTAAGATATGGAATCAACTTACGTGTCCAGTGATAGATGAATGGATTATGAAAGTTGTAAATAAATATATATCATTGTATGTGATATATATTACATATATGTATATAATCATATGTGTATATACATAATTATGTATAGTATTCCATTGTATATATTCCATTATGTATGTATCTATATATTTATCTATATATATTCCATTATATATGCATCCCATGTGGTCCTCCATGCACCTCAAGAGTATTTCCTGAGTACAGAGCCAGGAGTAAGTGTTGAGCATTACCAGTGTGGCCAAAAAAACAAAAGAATCAATATTTAAGGTACTTGGTATTGAAATTATTGTTTTATGCTTAAAATGCTTTGGTATTTTATGTACACCACTATCCCTTGGTCCTCTCCCTCACCACCCCAGAGATATTCTGCTGGCAATATGTCAGGGCTTGATTCCATGGGAAATTACCTATTCTCTTACTTGTTTTGTTGTAGTCCATATATGAGAGAGGTTATCTAGTATTTTTCTCTCCCCTTCTGACTTACTACACTTAGAATGAAAGCCTCTAGTTATACTAAGGTTAAAGAAAGATGCAAGATTTCATCCTTTTTTTCCAAGCTAGTTATTTCATTACATATGTGTATCACAAATTATTGTTGAGGGAGTGCATGTTTGGGCTACACCTGGTGATGCTCAGGGTTTACTCCTGGCTCTGTACTCAGAAATTACTTACAGTGGTGCTCACGGGGCCATATGGGATGCTGAAGATCAAACCCTGGTCAGCACATGAAAGACAAGTGCCGTATCCCCTGTGCTATCACTCTAAACCCTATACAAATTCTTTACTCTTATCTTTAATGGCTGTTGAGTTATTTTCAGATTTTGGCTATTATAAATAGTGCTGCAATTAAAAGAATGTGCATATATCTTTATAAATTAATATGTTTGTGTTCCTAGGAGAGATGCCAAGGAGTTGTTGGGTCATACAGAAGTTATATTTTTAATTTTTGAGCGGTCTTTGCTTTCATAAAGCCTAAACCAAGTAACATTTCCACCAGTATTGAATAAGGGCCAGCACTCAGTTTCCAGCTTCCTATAGAGACCATTTCTCAGTGATTTGAGGTAATGTCTCAGGAAGCATGATGGTTTTTATTATATGAAATTTACTCAGAAAGACGGGAGAGAAAGAGGAATATGTTGAAGAGAGAACACAGGCTTCTCCAGAGTTAGAAGAGCAGAAAGAGAGATATTAAGTAGTCAAGGGAGAGTATGGCTTGCAAGAATGCGCCGGCTAAGACAGGAAGTAGCTTTATGCGGCAGGGATCATGACAACACAGTGCCGGGATGATGCTCAGTGCACTTGGTGGCACCGAGGGCTGAATTTGCGACCTTACGCTTGCAAGGCAGGCACTCTAGGACAATTAAACTCCAGGTCCTGAGAAGAAACTCATCTCATGAAGTGTCATTTGTTTATTTCTCACATCTGGAATAAATTAAATAAATTTTAATTTATTGTTTTGTTTTAGTGCCACACCTGGCTGTGCTCGGGGGCTTATTCCTGGCTCTGCACTCGTGGGTTACTCCTGATTGGGCTTGGGAGCCGATAGGCAGTGCCAGGATCAGACCCGTGTTGGCTGCACAAGGAGGGCACCCTACTATCTTCACAACTTACTATCTCTTTGGCCCCACATCTTGACTTTATCATGCATTGTATCATGCATTGTAATCTTACAATAAAGTAAGCTAGGAGCGTATTATGTGTGTGTATATACATCATAGATCATGTACATATACATGATCTATAATATATGGACATACATACATTGTATTCTTAAAACAAATGAAAGTGTTAAGTGTTTTCAGGAAGCGTTCAGCACAAAGGTCTTTATGTGGTATGTGTGGCCCCTTGGTTTCTCTCTGGGAGACTTCCTCCTGTTTGCTCATTGTCTATACTTGCAGCTGACTGCAAACTTCATACTCCACCTTGTTTGCCATATTCTCAGTCTGGCATGGTGAATTCGTGTATCTGGCTACACAGACAGATTTATTTTATTTTATTGGTTTGGTTTGGTTTGGGGGCCATACCCAGTGGTGCTTAGGGATCACTCCTGGCTGGCTCAGGGCCTATATGGGATGCTGGGAATCAAACCCGTGTCAGTTGCGTGCCATGCAAGCACCCTGTCGACTAGTACTATTGCTCTGTCTGGTACCTAGACCGGATACATTTTAAAATCTCTCAACATTATTGCATTGTTGCCTTTATCATTGTTTGTAAAGACAAATTGTACAATTACTTTGGCATTGCACATCATTGACAAGCCTCTGAATCAGATAATATCATCAGATAATACACATCAGAAATAGTTGTGTATTATAAAAATGGTTTACAGGAATTTGTTCAACCATTTCTGCTTGATAACTTTCAGATTGGCTCCAGTTCTTTTAATCCAAGCTATACAACAAGAATTCTTATTTATATTTATGGTGTTTTTAATTATATGAACTATAGTGGGCCAAGTAATATCTGTCTTTTAAAACTTACGATTTGTTGGCACGCTTCTTCTCCCCAAGCTGCACAGCAATAGATGAAAGTGCTTTGTATTTCTCATTTAAAATTCTTTCCAGTTGAAGAAGTGTTATTTATTGGGATTGGGATTTTTTTTCTTTTACTATTTTAATAGGATACAGTTGACAGAAAAGTTGTTGATTTATATGTATTTTGTTTTGTTTCCAGATTATTTCTAAATTATTTCTATTTTTCATTTATTCAGTTTTCTAGGCATATAGTCTTATCTCTGAATAAAGATAATTTTATCTCCTAATATGTGATACATATTTTCCTCATGTAGAGCAGTTAGCTAATTTAAAAGCACATATTGGAGCTAGAGAGATAACACAGCGGTGAATGCTGTTGCCTTGCACTCAGCAAACCGTGGTTCAGTTCTGGGCAACACGTATGGTCCTCCAAGAACTCCAAATCATGAGTGATCCTTGAGCATAGAGTCAGGAGGAAGCCCTGAGCACGACCCAAAAGCTAAACAAAATTACATACGGCCTGACGTGTGAACTGCCAAAGTGCCCCTTTTGTGTAACACATCTCTCCACACAGAAATCATGGGCCTTAGCTGACCTCACAGCCAGTAGGGCACAGGCTCATGTTCTGAGCTCTTTAAAATTGGCCACATGTCCTTTGTTTTATGCTCCTCACAGAACCTGGAACTGGGTGTCCAGTCCACAGTGGAATGGGCAGATGTCTAGAGAGTGCTCGGACTCTTCTTCGGTGCTTCCCCCATCTCCTTAAAATCTTTATTGGATGGTATGACCCAAGGACTCTCTAGCTACCTTCTTACCCATTAAGCAGAATTGAGAGTTTCAAGCATTTGAGCCTCTAGCCCAGAGATGTTCTCCCTCTCAAACATTAGCAGCATCAACACACCTAAAAAGCTTGTGGGGTTTGTGGGGTCATCCCCAAAGTCCCAGATTCAGTAGGTCTGGGGCGAGATCCAGGACTTCAGCATTTCTGACAGCAGCTGATGCTTCTGGTGTGGGCTGAGCCACTGCAGCTGGTGGCTTGGGGATGCAAGGCTAAGTGTTTTGGGCATGAATCAGCAGATTTCTGGGGCATCCAGGTCCCCCTGCATGTCACTTAGGAGGCGCCTGCCTCCACCTTCCTTTGAAAGTCAAATTTAGTTTCCTGGTACATAGTGTTTGTCTTTCACTGGATTGGTGATGCCAGAGTACAGACTTCTTGTATCACTTCTCACTTGTCTTCCCGTTGTTCATCGATTTGCTCGAGCGGGCACCAGTAACATCTCCATACATCCTGTCCCATGCTAGTGTAGCCAAAGGCATCTGCTCACTCCAGGAACACGAAGAGCCTCAAACCATTCCTTCAGGTCATGGGAATGAGTACAAACACTTAATAGAAATTCATTCCCCGTTTTCTCCTTCTCAGCCTCTGCACTTAGATACCTTCATGAAAATAGGATCATCCACGGGATCTAAAGCCAGAGAATATTGTCCTGCAGCAAAGGAGAGCAAAGAGTGAGTGACCACCCTGGGATTTGGCAATCTCTGGGGACCACTGCAAGGCAGCAGCTGTGGGAGAGCAGGGGGTCTGCTTTGTATGCTTGTCTGTGTGTGTAGGACCCTGGAGTGGTGGTTGCTTGGATTCTCTGGGAATGCCTTTCGATCAGAAACTGCATTCCGCAAAAAGTTCTTCTTGCAAATTGAGGCAAGTTTGAATGGACCACATTGTTAATTGCCCAAGATGCAGGAATCTGATAAGAAAATGTTTGTTTTAACTACCTCCACCCCAGCCTGGGAAGACAAGCACTTCTTGGAAATAGACTTGTTTTGCATTTGTATGAGAACCTCAACTTTGGTTGCTAAATAGAACTAGCTGTAGGTTGGTTCTATAGTGCCAGAGATTGAGCCCTGGTCTGCCACGTGAAAAGAGAAAGCCCTACCGCTTCAGTCTACAATCAAAATTCTTTTATTTGCTTTATTTGGGGGTAGGGGGTGTCACAACCTGCAGTGTTCAGGGGTTACTCCTGGCTCTGCACTCAGGATTTACTCCTGGCAGTGCTCGGTGACCATATGGGATGCTGGGAATCAAAACCGGGTCAGCTGTGTACAAGGCAAACGCCCTAACTACTGTGCTATCACTCCAGCCCCTCGCAATCAAAATTCTTATAGGAGGGATAATATATGCTTATAATCCTCATATTTCTTCTCTTCCCCTTTTCAGTTAATACACAAAATTATTGACCTAGGATACGCCAAGGAACTGGATCAGGGCAGTCTCTGTACCTCATTTGTGGGAACTCTGCAGTACCTGGTAAGAAATGGGATTTATATGTGATTCTAAAAGGGTATGTTTGTGGGGCTCCTACTTCCTTGCCTTTTAGTGTCAAATGTCTCAGCAGCTCACAAGTTTCCAGATCCATAACCATTCGAGTCCACAGTTTGTCAACAGAGGCCCTAGGGAAGGATATGGTCATCCTGTCAGATCAGAGGGAAACTGTCGAGTCCCTTCTACCTGAGTTAGTGAGTCCTTGCACAGGTCCACAACATTTTGTTTTGTCTTACGTTAAAGGGCTTCGACTAAATTCTTGCTGGCTTGTGGAGGTCAGTTTGTAGCATCTTCAGGACTGTCGAGAAGGAGATTCCGGGCTCTTACCCCTTCTTCATTCTGTTTCTTATTTGTTTTGAATGTTAGGGTTCTGTTGGAGTCACTCATTCAGGTGATGAGCACAGCATTGTGCTTGAAGCTGGTGAGGCTGTGGGGAAGATGGCAGCATTTCCTGGGCCTTCACGAGCTTAGTTTAATAAGAAAGGAGCAAACAGCTAAGAAATGACAACTGTGATAAGTACTGCAAAGGAAAAGTTCAGGGTATTCTAGGAACAGCTAGGGTTAATACACTGGAAGCTAAGGAAGAGTGGTCAGATTCTGGAGGACAGAATATTACGAGTTAAAGCCTGGAGGAAGAAGTGGGGGCAGACTATGCAGGGCCTTCAGGCTCACTTCATTTGAAAATGTCGAGATGGGGGTCGGAGGCGATAGCACAGCGGGAGGGCGTTTGCCGTGCACACAGCTGCCCTGAGTTCGATCCCTGGCATCCCACATGGTCCCCTGAGCTCTGCCAGGAGTAATTCCCTGAGCAAAGAGCCAGGAGTAACCCCCTGAGCATCACCGGGTGTGACCCAAAAAAGCAAAAAAGAAAATGTCGAGATGGACTGGAGCGATGTGGCCAACCGGGTTTGATCCCAGCATCCCATATGGCTCCCAAGCATGGCCAGGAGTAATTCCTGAGTGCAGAGCCAGGAGTAACCCCTGAGCATCGCCAGATATGACCCAAAAAGCAAAAAACAAAACAAAACAAAAAAAAGGAAGAAAAGAAAACCTCTGTAGAAACATCAAAGGATTTGTTCCTCTTCTTAGTTACTGTTTATGAACCACATCCAGCTGTGCTCAGGCTTATTCCTGGCTCTGCACCCAGAGGTCACTCCTGGTGGGGCTTTGGAAATGCTATATGGTGTCAGGGTATTAAACCCAGACCATCTGCATGCAAGCAGGCGCCCTACCTACTTTACGATCTTTCAGCCCTAAACATCAAGGAGTCTTAACTAAATTTAGAGAGGGATAAGGTTAGCCATTTGTGCTTTCTTCCCAGCTCTTACTTTGGTTGCTCTTTTGAGTAGATCACTTTAGATATGAAATGTGCAGAACAAGAATAAAGAGAGGGCATGTTGTAAGGAGTTTTTTGTCAAAGGCAGTTCAGAGTTGCAGGTAGCAGTGAGGATACAGAGAATGATTTAAGAGGCTCCTAGCAAGAGACTCAGCAAGACTTGCTAAGACATTGCTTGCAGGTTGAGACAACCAGTAACATTTTGATTGAATAAAAGAATTTGGAGTTTAAAAAAAGGATTCATGTGTGTGATATAAGAAGGATAGTTAGGGAATAACAAAAGACCAAAAAAAGTAACAAAATCTACAAACTGGTTCGCAGAACTGAACATAGCGTGGCAATGAGATACAGAGGAAGGGCTCTGGGAGAGAAGGGGTTAATGAGGTTGGGGAGAAATGACCGGGGACCCCAAGACAGTGGGAAGAGCAAAGGACACTCTGGTGTGTCGGGGCCCTGGCCAGCAGCCCCCGACACAAAAGAGGGAGAGGAAAGAAAGTGGACCAGCGGCCTTTTGGTCCGAACTTAAACGATTGAAAAGACAGACAAGAAAGGGTGGTTTGGAATGTTGTGTTACTAAAAGCCCATCATTGTGGCAGCATAAAATAATAAATCATGGTGACCAAAACATTAAAACCCAAACTGAAGAAAATAAAATGTGGAAAGACTCAATGCTGGGTGAGCCTAAATCCTCTAATTCTTGAACTGGGAAAGAATGTCTTTGAGAACTCCTCCCCCACCCACCAGGTTCCTGGGCCTCTGCATAGGAGTAGAGGTTCCACTGCTACTCACAGGGTCCACGCCTCAGGCTCCTGAGTCTGTGCTGTCCATGAGGAGGCCCTGTTGGGCTCCTGGGCCCATGTTGGTTCAGCAGTGACCAAGTGGGGCCCCACGCTCTGGCTCAGTCACATGTTCACTTGCAGGAGCTACACCATAACCAGACACAGGTTCGCCTTATCAGCGCAGTGTTTTCTTTTGATTTGCCCTCCCTGGCCCTTCCATCAGTCCTGTGTGGAGTCAGACCATGTAAGCCTCTCTATGGCTTTGACTCATGATGGGACTTTCTGAAATGTGTCCTCTTTCTTCGCCACTCATGAAGACCCTTCTGGGCCCCATTAGTGTTCCACCTGAGCTTCAGAGCATTCCTCGGACCCTGCTCTCTCTGCTAGGACAGAACCTCATGCATCTGATGTGGCCTTTTCCTGCTTGCAGGCAAATATCCTAGTACATGGTTTGATGGGACTATGAAGAGTAGATGAGCACTTACTGCGTGTGTTATGCGTTTGGTGTGCCTGCTCGGTATTCTTTGTGATGTGCAGCCTGGCTCCCCTCTCTACAGGATGCCCATGAGAAGGGAGTGTCAGGTTCTCTGCACCCCGATACCTCCCGGAGCCCTAGCATCAGCATCAGGCGAGTGAGGTTTGCAGGAATCCCAGCCACATCCCAGCCACACCAGCTAGATGTGTATCAGGCTCTCCTCTCTCAGCCCCTGTCCTTGCAGCCAGCAAAGTGTGAGGATGTGGTCTGAAAGGCTGTTACTTCCTCTTGGAGTAGCTTCTCCCAAAGAGAGCAGCTCATCTGTGTCCCGCATGCTCTCTGCAGGCCCCTGAACTGCTGGAGCAGCAGAAGTACACAGTGACCGTGGACTACTGGAGCCTGGCACCTTGGCGTTCGAGTGCATCACGGGCTTCCGGCCCTTCCTTCCCAACTGGCAGCCTGTTCAGTGGTGAGTGAGATCCTGCAGCCTGAAGGAAGGCTGTCCCTCTGGCTCACCTGTCCCTGTTGCCCTGGTGTCAAGTCCAATCCCCTGGAACCACGTCCCCCCAAGCATAGCTGAGTCTATCACTAGTAGCCCCCAGTACTGCCAGGCCTGGGCACTGAACCTTGTTCCCCATTGACAGGCCAGATATCACGAGGCATGGTCTCTGGATTCACCAGTGCTGCTCGAGTGGCTTATCCACAAATACAGTGAAAATACGGTGTCAGACATTATATAGAGAAACTGTATAATGAGTTAAAAAATTAGTATAGAGCCATAATTTACAAAATTACTGAAAGTTGCGTTTTAGGCACAGGCACAAAATAATTCAACATCACTTCCTCCACCAGTGTCCCCAGGTTCCCTCCCCATCCCAAACCCTCTCCACCCCCACCTGTCAACTTGACAGGCATATTAGAAAGTTTCAGTGATTGTTTCTTAGCTGTCCTGTTTTCAGTTTTGTAGAATCTGTGTTTTGGGTATATGGCTGTACCCCCTCCCTCATATCACTGTTGTAACAAGCCTGGATGCCTGTTAGCCCATTACTTCTTGTTTTTTTTTTCTCCCCAACTTGATTTCTTGATTTCTTTCCTTCTCTGTCTGTCTCCTCTCTCTAAACACAGGGGTCAAGAATGGGGGCCAGAGCCATAGCCCAGCAGGTAGGGGCGTTTGCCTTGCTGCGCAGCCGGCCTGTGCCAGCCCGGGTTCGATCCCCAGCATCCTATATGGTCCCCGAGCACTGCCAGGAGTAATTCCTGAGTGCAGAGCCAGGAGAAACCCCTGAGCATTGCCGGGTGTGACCCCCAAAAAAAAAGAATGATCTAAGCACTCCCCTTTTGTTACATTTCCTCATCCAGTATTCAGTATCACTGTATCACTGTCTTCCCGTTCATCATCGATTTGCTCGAGCGGACACCAGTAACATCTCCATATGACCTGTCTCATGCTAGTAGAGTCCAAGGGCACCTGCTTGCTCCAGGAACATAAAGAGCCTCTAACCATTCCATCAGGCCATGGGAATGAGGGCTATAATTGTTACTGGTATTTGGCATATCAAATCGACACGGGTAGCTTGCCAGGCTCTGCCGTGTGGGTAGCATACCAGTATTCAGTACTCCACAGATAAGTAAGATCATCCTGTGTTTGTCATTCTTCTGGCTTACTGCACTGAGCGTCATATCTTCCAGTTCCAAGTAGGTTACAACAAATTTCATGATTTCATCATTCCTTGCAGCTGCATAGTATTCTATTGGGCATATAGACCATATAGACCACATCTTCATAATCCATTCATCTGTCATTGGACACCGAGGTTGATTCCATATCTGACTGCGAGAAAGAATAATGGTGCTACACATGAATTTAAATTGTGCTGCTGCTCAAAATTTTTTGTCTGTTTAAAAAAACTTTGGAGCAATGAGTTTGCATGGTTCAGTCTTGAGGCTAAAGAGGTAGTATAGCAGTAGGGCACTTCCCTTGCATGTGTCTAACCTGGGTTCTATTCCAGTCACCCAGATGGTCCTCGGGCCCACCAGAAGTGATTCCTGAGTGCAGAGCCAGGAGTAACCTCTGAGTATCACTGGGTGTGGCCCGAAACAAACACAAGACACATAGTTCAATCTTGAGTCAGTATTGAAGAATGTAGTTGGCCTAGCTCAGAGGGCTGGTGCATATGTGAGAGGCCCAAGGTTGATCTTCCAGAGCAACTGACAAATTGGGAATAGCTCCGAGCACTGCCAGATATGACCCCTCAACAGCAGAAAAGCAGAGTTCAGTGAAGAATGATCTCATCTTGCTCTCGAGGCTGTAGGTCCCCAGTAACATTGTTTTGGGTATGTTTTCAAAGATGTTGTATACATGTATGGAAAATTAGCATTTATTTATTCATTTGTGTTTTATACCTTTTTGTGGAGTGTTAGGGCTATTCGAACTGTGCTTAGGGCTTAGTCTTGGCTCTGTGCTCAGGGGTCACTCTTGGTGGTATTTCGAGGGTTATACCGTGGCGCGGGGTTGGAGTCAGGGTTGGCAGGGTATAAGCACTGAATTCTCTTTCTGGTTCTTACCTTTTTCTTTTCTCCCCCTCTCCTCCCTTTCTTTTCTTTTTTGCTTTTTGGGCGGAAATGCTCAGGGCTTACTTCTGGCTCTATACTAAGAAATCATTCCTGGTAGTGTTCAGGGGATGATATGGGATGCCAGGGATCAAACAGATCAGATGTGCCCGTCAAGAACTTTACCCACTGCGCTATCTCACTGACCCCTCCACCTTTCTTTTTCTTTCCAGCAGGAGTGGTAACATTGTGTGAACTGTTTGTGCTCTTTCAGCATTTTTACATTGAAAGTATTTCTGTCACAAGACCCAGAAACCACCACTATGAATGTTTTTGTGTCTTCTGGCTCTTCATTGTCTGGAGAAAAAGTGAAAGAGTTAGAATGGGGTGAGCACACTTGCTCGCCTTCATGCTGCCAACTTGGGTTCAGTCTCTGGCACTCACGTGGTCCCTCAAGCACCAGAGTGACCCTGATCGCAGGGCCTAGAGTAACCCCTGAGCACTGGCAAGTACAGTCCAGGGCCCACCCTCTCCCCAGAGGAAAGTAATTCCTCTGCATGCTTTGCAAACTTACTGTTGAACGTTTTGTTTGGCGGCGGCTGCACCCAGCGGCACTCAGTGTTCACTCCTGGCAGTGCTCAGGGGTTGAATCAGAGTCTGCAGAGCACTGACAAGGGCCTTATTTCCTCTCCTGTCTCTCCCGCCACACTACTGAGCATGCTTGATGGCTTTCCTGTATTACTTTTGGTGCTTTTTCAGAGAGCAAAGGGATAGTACAGAGGCCAAGGTATTTCTCTTATGTTCGGCAGATACTGGTTCAAGTTCCCAACACTACATTTGGTTCCCCTACCACTGTTAGGTCACTCGAGCACAGAGCCAGAAATAGCCTCTGAACACCACTATGTGTGGCCCCAAACAAAAACAAATCTACTGGGCTTTTCACTAAGTAGCCATACTGTTGTTAGAAGCATTGGGTCATTTGTAAGTTTCACTTCCTAAAACATCACCAATACTTTATAGGGAAATCCTTATATAACCACAGCTATTTTCCTGTGGGAAATCCCTGGAATAGAATTGCCCCGTCAGGGCCAGAGCGATAGCACAGTGGGTAGAGCATTCGCCTTGCATGCAGCTGACCCTAGTTCGATTCCCGGCATTCCATATGGTCTCCTGAGCACCTCCAGGAGTAATTCCTGAGTTCAGAGCCAGGAGCAACCCCTGAGCATTGCTGGTTGTGACCCAAAAAAAAAAAAAAATTAAAAGAATTGGTCAGTCAAAGATCATGCACATCTTAAAAAGTCTCATGTATATTAACAAACTGCCCAACAG
The DNA here is from genome assembly GCA_021461705.1 of Cryptotis parvus. NCBI lineage: Eukaryota > Metazoa > Chordata > Mammalia > Eulipotyphla > Soricidae > Cryptotis > Cryptotis parvus. The sequence goes on from JAJIBD010009214.1 coordinate 29,999, forward strand.
AAAGGTTACACAAATTACATTTCCACTAGGAATCTGCAAAGCTTCCCATTTCTCCACACCATCATCAACACTGTTGTCATTTCTTTTTTTTTTTTTTTTTTTTTTTTTTTTGGGTCACACCTGGCAATGCTCAGGGATTTCTCCTGGCTCTGCACTCAGGAATTACTCCTGGCGGTGCTCGGGGACCATATGGGGATCCGGCGATTGAACCGGGCGGCATGGGCCGGCCGTGCAAGACAAACGCCCTACCCATTGGGCTGTCGCTCCCTGACTGTTGTCATTTCTTAAGATCCCTTTCTGACAGTCATAAAGACATTAACTTTTTCAAATGATAAGTATTTACAAATGAGAATAGTCATTTCTAAGAGTAAGATTTGGTCTCTGAAATAGACTCTGGAGTATAGTTTTCTGTAATGACCGACAGTTCTCCATCATTCTGCAACAGGCTTGTGGAGGTCAGCAAGGCCTGGACTCACTCTGCGGGCGCTACTGAGATGCAGAGGGCGCCCTCCTCAGGGACTTGCTCTAGAACAAGCAATGCTCCCTGTGCAGTATAGATTCTAGAATATCAAGGAACATACAGACCTGCCTCATAACGGGAAACCCAATTATCTGTATATTTAGAGTGTGTTTAACTCATCAAGGAATTGCTGCATTTCTTTATTCCAATGATGCACTTTTCGTATTATAAGATGAGTTCAGTTCCATTATAAGTGGGAAAACAAATGCTATTTAGGGGCTCAAGAGATAGTCCAGTGTGTAGGGCGTTTGCTTAGCACGCAGCTGACCTGAGTTCCATCCCGGCATCCCATATGGCCCCCTGAGCATCGCCAGGAGTAATTCCTGAGTGCAGAGCCTGAAGTGACCCCTAAGCATTTGCTGGTGTGACTAAAAAAGAAAAGAAAGAAAAAAATAGCTATTTAAATTAAACCTCTTAGGGCACAGCATTTTTATAGTAAATGTTAATCGTCTGTTGTCTAGACAAACATCCATTGTCTGCAGAAGTCTATTGTCTATATACTCAGTTTATTAGAAGTTCCTGGGACCACTTATTGAAAGGCCAGAATGATAGTACAGTGGGTAAGCCATGTTCTTTGCACGTGGCCAACCCAGATTCAGTTCCCTGCCTCCCATATGGTTCCCTCAGCACTGCTAGGAGAAATTCCTGAGCGCAGAGCCAGGAGTGACCCCTGTGCACCACGGGCGTAGCTCAAGAAGCAAAAGAAAAAAAAGTTTTCTCATTACTACTAGAAAGAAGATCAAGTTCTTTTTGGACCCTCACCCTATGTGCTTAGGGGCTATTATAGACTCTGTGCTCAGGAGTCATTCCTAGGGGTGTTCATGGGGTCTCTCTCTCTCTCTCTCTCTCTCTCTCTCTCTCTCTCTCTCTCTCTCTCTCTCTCTCCCCCCCCCCCCCACCCAAAGTGGCCACTTAAAAGCAGCTTCTCTGAATCCAGAAGGGAGCAATTTGTGAGAAGTACCTGTCTCATTTGCTTTTGTTTTTTTGTTGAACCCATGTTTCCTTTTATAAGGTCCATATCTAATGGTGCTTGGGTTCAGGACCACTCCTGGGAGTGTTGAGAATTCAGGTCAGAACCTCAAACATGCTAGGCATGTGCTCGAAATGTTACCTGTGAACCGCCCTCCTCCCCTTTCTTTCCTTTTTTTGGGTTGTGGCTCTTAATCATCTGCTTTTAAATGACTCATAAAACTTTTTAAAAATTTCACTGATTTATGCAGTTTGAACTTTATAGTAGAAAATTGTTTTAGGACCTAAGCAATAATCATTTTAGTTACTGTCTTCTTTCATTTTTGTAACTTCCCATTGACAGAACTTCCCATTAGAGGATCATCCTACTTGTATGTAATGACAGACTCCAGCAGTCTTAGCTTCAGCCAGAGCAGTTGTCTTCTAGACTGTCACACGCTGCTCGAGTGCCCCGTGTGCCCTGAGTCACAGAGGTGTCCCCGGTGAGCCCCAATTAGGCCACAATTCCCCTTTTCATTGAGAACTGCTCAGAGCTAAAGTTTCTTTTTGCTTTTCAATTTCCTGGGTGATTTTGGAAAGGAAATACTTGGACATACAGGCAGAGAAGACTGGGTTTGAGTCACTTATTTTGACCAATAGCTGTGGGAAAAACACCAGATGTTCATTTCCAGCCCCCAGATTGGGGACTAAGGTCTGTTACTACCTCATGAGATATTTATGGTGAGGACGAGTACATTCAACACACAAATACTTGCTTCTCTGTGAAGCATTAGCCAATGTATTATCCTTGTCACCGAGAAGAGTAAGCCAGTTGGGCTTAATTTTGTTTTGCTGTATCTCTTATGGGGCCTCTCCGGCACTGTTCCACCCAAGAGGAAAGTGTTGCTTGAGGTCTTGAAGCACCAGAGCAGCACTGATGGGCGTTGTACCAAGAATCCAACTCTGGTGCTTCACTGATGCAGAGCATGGGTGCTACCACTTAAGCTCTGTCTTTGGTCCTAGGTTTAGATTTGCTTTTCCTTTCAAGTACTCTTTCAGAAGAATCAATAAGTTTTCTGCATTGGAAAATAGCCAAGTTTGTTTGTCATCAGAAATTGCATTTATCCAAGAGTACATTTAAGGGAAAAGTGTGTGTGTGTTTGTGTGTGTGTGTGTGCGTGCGCATGTTGTGCAGTTTATGTAAATATGACATGTATTGGAATATGACATATCACTTGATCACTTGAATCCCGTTATTCATCGATTTGCTCGAGCTGGCGCCAGTAACATTTCCATTGAACCCTATCACGTGCCAATGTAGCCCAATGGCATCTGGTTGATTCAGGAATATGAAGAGCCTCAAACCGTTCCTTCAGGGTCTTTACAAGGAAGTCTGACCATCTTGTAGGTGGGCGGCCACGTGATCTTTTGACATCCCGTGGGATCCAGTCGGTAACGGCTCTAGTCCAGCGGTTGTCTCCAAATCGCATTACATGTCCAGCCCATCTGATTTTCGATGCCTTGGCAAACGAGACAGCGTCCCTGATTCTGGAATAGCAAGCGGAGGTCAGAACTCCGGATTCCTTCTCTCACTTGAGGGAGGCATGATATTCCAAGCATAGCTCTTTCGATTCCTCTCTGGGAGACCGAATAGCATTCTAATCCTGCTTTCGTAGGGCCCAGGTCTCTGAGGCGTATGTTAATGCAGGGAGAACGGTGGAATCAAAGAGATGTGCCCGGAGCCGGAGGTTCTTTGTCCTTTTAGCTATTTCTTCGATGCCTTTGAAGGCATTCCATGCCGCTCTCTTCCTCCTGCACAGCTCATGTTTTAGGTCGTTCATCATGTTGACTTCTCGACCTAGGTACACATAACTGCTGCATTCAGAGATGTTTGTTCCATTGAGAGTGAATGGGGCCTCAGGAACTAGTTCATTTTTCATAAACATAGTTTTCTTCAGATTCAGCTGTAGACCTATCTTTCCACATTCTCGGTCGAAGTCAGCCAGCATTTGTGCCGCTTGGCTAATGTTTGGTGTTATTAGAACGATGTCATCAGCAAAGCAGAGGTGGTGTAGTTGCCGACCATCTATCTTCACTCCCATTCCTTCCCATTCTAATTGTCTCATGATGTTCTCGAGGGTGGCACTGAAGAGTTTTGGTGAAATGGTATCACCCTGTCGAACCCCTCTTTTGACATCAATGATCACTTCTTTGTAGAATGGTGAGATCCTGGTGGTGAATCCGTAATACAGCTCACGAAGGATCTTGATGTATTGGGTTTGAATACCCTGTTTGGCTAGGGCTTCGATGACTGCTTCAGTCTCCACATAATCAAAGGCTTTCTTTAAATCAATGAACGTGAGACAGAGTGGCATCTTGTACTCCCTACAAACCTCAATGAGCTTGGTTACTGTGTGGATATGGTTGATTATGCTGAATCCTTTCCAGAAGCCTGCTTGCTCGCATGGTTGTCCTTCATCTAGTGTTCTGCCAATCCTGTTCAGGATGACTCGGAGTGAACAGCTTGTAGATGACGGACAACAGGCAGATGGGACAATAGTTGCCGATGTTGTGAATGTCTCCCTTCTTGAACAGTAGAACTGTCTTGCTGGTTTTCCATTGGGAGGGTACCTTGCATTCGGACAGGTAGCGTGTGAAGAGCCGAGCTAGTGTATTGATGAGTACCGACGGCAGATTCTTCAGGTGTTCAGGCCTGACTTTGTCTGGGCCTGGTGCTGTTCCCTTCTTTACCGACAAGATGGCATGTCGGATTTCAGAAGGGAGAATGTTGGGAATGACATATCCATCCTGTGGAATTTGGTATGTGGGCAGGTGGATGTGGCTATCAAAGAGATTTGACTAGAAGTCCTGGATAATCTTCTCCATTGCCTTTCTGGAAGATGTGATAGATCCATCAGGGCGTCGGAGGGCAGTCATCTTGGTCTTATAGTTGGCGAAGGACAAGCGGGCGGTGCGAATGCTTTACCTGGCTTCTGCTGCATCTTCCAGTATTTCTGCTCTTCTTTCTTTGAGGTCTTCTTTTATCGCTTCTCTGCACCGTTTAGCAAGCTTGGACGTTAGCATTTGGTCTCCTGAGGCTCGCGCCTTGCCACGTTGGTGAATGAGCTCGAGAGTTTCTGAAGACAGGCGTCCTTTTGTGTCTTTCTCTCTCTTGGCATTCTTCGCACAATCGTGGAGGTGCTGAACCAGTCACATTCATATATGAATATGACATATATGTGTATTGAAATCTTAGTTTTATCCTCTATTAAATCATAAGTTTTACAGTAACTGCTATCCAGTTTTGTACTGCAAATGAAAGATGAAAATGCCCTTGCACCTTATCTGACTCTGGCAGCCAAGCTTGAATACAAGGGAAAAGAAAAAAAGGAATACACAAAATTCAGGAATACCTAGTAAATAATAAAGAACTTGAGAACCTAAAATTGGAGGGTTTAAGTTTTTTTTAAGCATGGGTTTAGCTTAGATAAAATGAATGGTAGAGAAAAGTAGGACAAACCAAGGATGTGACTCCGCAGCCCTCCCCAGAGATGTGCTGGGCACCAAATGGGTAATCTTGCAGCACTCCTCTTACAAAGCTTTCCAAGAGGCTGTGCCAATAGGCTATAACTGCACTCACTATTCCCAAAAAAGTTTAAACACTGACCCAGAAGTATCCTGTACAATTTTAAAGTGATAATGCACCAATAATTATAGGTGACACTTGACCACCAAGTAAGAGACGCCTATAATTAACCGAAATGATTTTGTGTGCAGGCATTCCAAAGTCCGGCAGAAGAGTGAAATGGACATTGTTGTTAATGAAGACTTGAATGGAACAGTGAAGTTTTCCAGCTCTTTACCCTACCCCAATAACCTTAACAGGTAAGGCACGTTAAATAACGCCTCAGATTTGAGGCATTGTACAATAGTTTTTAAATGACTTTTTTAATCCTATAACTAGAAGCTTAGAATGTATTTCCTATGCCTCATTCCCATCTGGAAATGATAATTTTTCTAAATTCACCTAACAATCTGCATTTCTCTTATTTGTAGTAGCTTCTACTTTTTTTTTTATCATCATCCTTTCTATATATCACTAAATTTTTTAAAATTAAATACTTTGCTTCCACTTTTTATTACATTTGGTTTTGTAGATATATTCCTAGTCAGTTGCAAGCTTTTAAGGGTAGAAAAGGGCTATCGCAATGGTACAGTGGGTAGAACTCTTCTCTTGCATAGGTAACTGACCCGACTCAGTCCCCAATATTGTATATGGTCTCCTGAGCTTGCCAGGGGTGATTCCTGAGTGTAGAGCAAGGAGTAAGCCATATGTACCACTGTGTGTATCCCCACCTCCAAAAAAGTGTAGGTGATTATATTTTCGGCAGAGCCTGGCAAACTACCCGTCTTTTATTTATTTGTTATGCCAAAAACTAGTAAAAATTATGGACCTCAGTTCCATGACCTGAAGAACGGTTTGAGACTCTTCCTGTCCCTGGAGCAAGCAGATGCCCTTGGGTTACACTTGCTTGTGACAGGACTTATGGAGATGTTACTAGTGCCCACTCGAGCAAATCGATGAACAATGGGAAGACAGTGATACAGTGAATTACATTTTATTTTTATTCATGTTTCCCTTGTGGCCTAACACAGTGTTATATAGTCAAGAAATTAATTTTTGTAGTTTCACCAGCATTGAAATCTAATCTTAACAGCCAAACTCTGAATAACCTTACAATGGTATTGGAATTGGGTAATAGAAAACTACGTAGAAGTCAACAGAACTGAGAAGCCTGATTAATAAGTTTTTGCTTGTCCTTTGTTTTGGGGCCATACCTAGTGCTCAGGATTTACACACGGCTCTGCTCAGGAATCACTCTGGCAGGGCTGAGGGGACCATATGCAGTACCGGGGATTAAACTGAGGTGATCTGCATGCAAGAACAGGCAAAAGCCCTACGTGCTGTACTTCCACTCCGCCCACAGGGATAGTCAGCATGAGGACTTGGAGAATGGATAGAGAGAGGTAGTATATGTGGACTTGAGCTAATATGGAATGACTGGATGAAGTGGAACTTTATGGAAAGGCTTGAAAAGATATATAGGCTATTAATAGATGAGAAAGAAGTTCTCAGGAAAAGATTGGGGTAGGAAACAGCACATTCAGGAAGCAGTGAGCATCTGTGTTTTTCCTTCCGTGAGGACTTTTGTAGAGAGGCATTGAGAGGTTAGTTCTGAGGCCCTGCCCAAAGAGTAAACTTTGACACGAGCCTACCAAGTAGTTTCGAGGAAGGTGGCTGAAATTAATCAGTCTCTTTGATGTCTGTGTCATGTGTGGCAATCATCTGGAGGAAGGCATGCCTAGAAACTGTGTTTAAAGTGCTTTAAGACATGCCTGTTCGAGATCAGGCCTGTTCGAGACCCACCGAGAAATCCCTGTTTGAGGAGGTGCTCAATGGATCAGGAGAGTTGTTTGATGAGAAATGCCACTTTTCTCTGGGGAGTTCATCTACAGTTTTCCCTTGCTGGCTACCCTGAGTAGAATGGTATCATAATTGTGCACACCCAAGGGCCTCCCGAGAAGGGCGTAGAGGTGTGTTCTGCCCCTGCTTCTCTTCTCAGTGTCTTGGCACAACGCCTGGAGAAGTGGCTGCAGCTGATGCTGATGTGGCACCCCAGGCAGAGGGGCACTGATCCGTGCTACGGGCCCAACGGCTGCTTCAAGGCCCTTGATGACATCTTAAACCTAAAGGTAACCCCACAGCCACGTTTGGCCTGGGACAGCAAGGGGAGGTCCCATGGGCTGTAGCAGTCACTGCAGGAGGAAAGGCTCACAGAAGGCTGGGCAGGACGTGCTTGGGGCTAAGCAGCAGTGTGCAGGACTCACTTGTGAATTACTGGGTTCAATCCTCATCCCAGAAAAGACAGTTGTGGAGGATGGTCCCGGCCACGCCATTTAGGGGTATTTCTCCACCTAAGAGTTGATACTCCTGTGCTACTTGCCATTGGTCATAAGGCCAGAGCTTTGGACAAGGAGGAATATTAAAGACTAGAATATGTGGGCCCTGGTACTTAGGTCCTTTCTTCAAACTCAGCCCTTAGTGTGTGTGACAGGGACATGTGGTGCTGCAGAGGATCTAGGCAAGAGAAAAGTCTTGTTGTAAAGGTTTTATTGCAGTAACTTCTGGGTTATGTTGCAGCTGGTTCATATCTTGAACATGGTCACAGGCACCATTCACACCTATCCGGTAACAGAGGATGAGAGTCTTCAGAGCTTAAAGGCCAGAATCCAGCAGGACACAGGAATCCCTGAGGAGGACCAGGAGCTGCTGCAGGAAGCGGGCCTGGCCCTGATCCCCGACAAGCCAGCCACACAGTGCATCTCGGATGGCAAGGTCAGCCGCTGGCTTCCTGAAGAAGCCTTCTATTTCCCTTTCTCCGACTGCCAGCTCCTAAACTGGCTTTCAGACTTTAATTCTCCTTTGGCAAGCAGTCTGTTGGTCACAGATGTGGTGCAGAGACCTGTTTGTTTTCTTCTGGTTGTTTGTTTTTGTATTTGTCGTGCAGGGGATGGAACCCAGAACATCACACATTCCAGACAAGTGGTCTACCACTCAACTACAACTCTGCGGTCCTGCCTGTTTTGTTTTTTTTCCTTAAGTTGGAATAGGAGATTCCCTGTGTGGCCTAGTAAATGAGTCACTTCACACTTGCCTTTTTCTTCCAGGCCATTTAGAGTGCCTTAATTTTGCCTTGATTTCCAAAGCTATGCATTCTTCTAAGTCAACCAAAACTGCTCATGATAAGCCTCTTCTATACAGAACTCAGCTGACAATGGCCACAATGTGAGGCAAGTCCTGCCTAAAAGAGCTGGTACCAGCTGAAGAATAATTTTCGGGTAGACAATGAAAGCAAACATCTCAGTTTTATAATATAGACAGAGAATACTGTGACCTGCAAGAAGTTGTAAATAGACAAATTTGGGTTGTAAGTAAATAAGGAAAGAAAACTAAAAGGCAGCATCATTAGCAAAGGCTTCATAGACTCAGTACTTGTTGGCTATCGGGGACTAGTGGGGAATACTCAGAAATCTCTGTTATGACTTGGAAAAAAGGAGGACTTTGGACCATTCAAGCTCACTTTGTCTGTTTCTTTGCAGTTGAATGAGGGCCGCACACTGGACATGGATCTTGTTTTTCTTTTTGACAACAGCAAAATCACCTATGAGACTCAGATATCCCCACGGCCACAACCTGAAAGCGTCAGCTATATTCGTAAGAATTTCATTGTTTTATTTTATTTTGTTTTGGGGAACACATCCAGCTGTTTCTTGGAGGTGACTCCAGGCTTTGTGCTCAAGGGACAATTTGGTGCCTAAAGCCAGGTCTCCAACAGGCAAAACATGAGCTCTGGTCCTTTGAACTATCTCCTGCCGTTTTTGTTTTTTTTTCAAATGTGTGTTTTGGTTGGGTTTTTTTGTTTGTTTTTTTTTTTTTTTTTTTGCTTTTTGGGTCACACCCGGCTATGCTCAGGGGTTACTCCTGGCTCTGCACTCAGGAATGACTCCTGGCGTGCTCAGGGGACCATATGGGATGCCGGGATCGAACCCGGGCCGGCACAGGCTGGCCGCGTGCAAGGCAAACGCCCGACCCGCTGGGCTATCGCTCCGGCCCCATTTTGTTTGTTTTTAATGAATCACTTGTAATGCTTGGCACTGTTAGAGGTAAGCACGTGACCATGGAGATCAGCTTACTGAGTCCTGGAGCATCTTCCTTGCTTTGGGTGTGTAGCCAAGCAAAGAGGAAAAAGTCTTCAGGTCAATTCCGCTCAGAAAACTTTCAGAAGAGAACAGACAGTACTGCCTGAAAGTCTCTGAACTTGAAGCAGATGGCTAAGTTTTTAAGTTTTATTTATCTTTTAATAACTAATACATAAACATGGGAAATGAAAAGTACAAAGAAAATGAAAAGTACAAAGAGTATACCATGAAAAATAAACCACCAGGGCTAGAGAGATAGCACAGCCAGTAGGGCACTTGCCTTGCACACAGCCGTCTCGGGGTTGGTCCCCAGCACATTATGGTCTCCTGCGCACCACCAGGAATGATCCTGAACACAGAGCCAGGAGTAAGCCCTGAACACTGTCAGGTATGGCCCAAAACCTAAAGCAACAGAAGATGAAAAAGGCTATCTTTTCTCCTAGTTTCTTTGTCTCTTCCAGGGAATCTTGCTACTATCAAAGTGTTAGGTCTACTTGCCAGTGATGTTTATAATTTATAGATTATATATTCATAGTAGACACCTAATTTCCATGTTTGCTTTACCCCCCATAGATAGAAGGTAATATACAATATGTGCTGCCTTGTACCTACCTTTTTCATTTAATATATTTAGGAGATTTCTCCTCTCTTGTTTTATATAGAGCTACTTATGCTTTATAACTGTATAGTATTCCGTTGTATGACCATCAGATAATGAATTCGCTCTTCCTGTTTTTTCTCCTTTCTCTTCTTCTCTCTTTTTGTCTTTTTTGTAACTGTCTTTCTCTTTTTCTCTCATACATACATACACATACCTGAATAAATTTGAGAGTCCAAAGTCTGAGAGCTATAGACTTATTATTTATACAATTGTCTTTTAGTCCTGCTGGTTAAAGCTCTATATTTAGAAAACTTCCTAAGGCCTTATATTTTGTGAACATAAGAGTTTCATTGAAAACGTATGTGCTTGTGTAGGTGTGAATACCTCCTGTGGCTCACAAGGTGTTTCTTCAGTGCTAGAGAGACAGCTGAATGCATGCTCTGTTCACTCTCTAACATCACAGGATTTTCCAAACAATAGCCCAGAGTAGCACCTCAGCACTGCTGGGTTTATCCCCAAAACACCCCCAGACAGTCTATTTTCACATCAAATCAGCAGCTTCCACAGTTAATGCTTGTGCTCTAATGGTTACCAAAAGGTGTGAGACGGCATCTAAGTGTAACCCCTCAGAGAATGAAGGCACAGGAGCTAGATAACTTTCTGCAGCTTTGGGGTGCCAGTGCAGTTGCTCGCAGGATGTGGCTAACTATGAGAAGGTCATGCTCTGACAGGTGTGTTTATGTGTGTGTATGTGTGTGTCTCTGTTCCAGTTCAAGAGCCCAAGAGGAGCCTCTCTTTTTTCCAGTTGAGGAGAGTGTGGGGCCAGGTGTGGCACAGCATACAGACCCTGAAGGAGGACTGCAACCGGCTGCAGCAGGGACAGCGAGCTGCCATGTATTGTGCCAGGCGGTTTCACTGAGCCTGTTTTAAACTGCTACGTTCCGTTTGCCTCAGGGAGGGGGCAGGGTTAGGGTCCAGAAGCAGCTTTTAGGAGGGACAAGAGGGAGACACGAGTTTGGCTGGGTGGCATGTGGTTAGCGGGATGGGTTAGACTTGAGATGAGTAAGGCCAGCACCCAGAATAGGAGCGTAGACCGGAGGGTTGGGCTGAACCCAGAGCCGAACTTGGGACTTGGAGGAGCACATGGCAATTTGGGTCAGCAGTACTCCCTCTCGCCTGCTGGCCTGTGCTGATCCCCTGCCAGGGTGAGGACTGGTAGATTACTGACCTCCTTACAGTTTCGGTGCGGAGCCTCACACAATGCTGAGGGGGGAGGAAATTGTCTCATGCAGCTGTTTGTGTGATAAGAATTCTAGCAAGGTGTGTGAGGCAGTTCTGTCACTGGTCAGGAAATGGCCTAAGATTCTGTTTCTTATGGCCCCTGCAGGATGAATCTCCTCGGAATAACAGCTGTCTGTCTAAGATGAAGAATTCCATGGCTTCCATGTCTCAGCAGCTCAAGGCCAAGTTGGATTTTTTTAAAACCAGCATCCAGATTGACCTGGAGAAGTATAGTGAGCAAACCGAGTTCGGAATCAGTGAGTATGCTCTCGCATAAAAGTTCTCAAATAGAACTTTATTTTTCTGGAGGGATTTTTTTTTTCCCTTCTCCTTGTCCTCTTATAACTGAGTTGTTTATTATTGTTTTGGTTTTGTGGTATTTTCATTTTTTTCCCCTAATTTATTTTTCTTTTCCAGCATCAGAGAAATTGTTGCTTGCATGGAGGGAAATGGAACAGGCTGTGGAGCTCTGTGGGCGGGTAAGAGACACATGTTGGGTTCATGTCCGCTGTGGAGCTTAGTGGGCAGATAAGAGGCATATTTTAGGTTCGTGTCCACTGTGAAGCTCTGTGGGTGGGTAAGACGCATGTTAGGTTCATGTCTGCTGTGAAGCTCTGTGGGTGGGTAAGACACATATTAGGGTCATGTCCACTGTGGAGCTCTGTGGGCGGGTAAGACACATGTTAGGTTCATGTCTGCTGTGGAGCTCAGTGGGTGGGTAAGACGCATGTTAGGTTCATGTCTGCTGTGGAGCTCAGTGGGTGGGTAAGACACATATTAGGGTCATGTCCACTGTGAAGCTCTGTGGGTGGGTAAGAGACACATATTAGGTTCATGTCCACTGTGGAGCTCCGTGGGTGGGTAAGAGACACATATTAGGTTCATGTCCACTGTGGAGCTCCATGGGTGGGTAAGAGACACATATTAGGTTCGTGTCCACTGTGGAACTCTGTGGGCGGGTAAGAGACACATATTAGGTTCGCGTCCACTGTGAAGCTCCGTGGGTGGGTAAGACGCATGTTAGGTTCATGTTCGCTGTGGAGCTGTGTGGATGGGTAAAACACATGTTAGGTTTATGTCTGCTGTGGAACTCTGTAGGCGGGTAAGAGACACATATTAGGTTCATGTTTGCTGTGGAGCTCAGTGGGCAGGTAAGAGACACATATTAGGGTCATGTCCACTGTGGAACTCTGTAGGTGGGTAAGACGCATGTTCGGTTCATGTTCGCTGTGGAGCTCAGTGGGCGGGTAAGAGACACATATTAGGGTCATGTCCACTGTTGAGCTCTATGAGCAGGTAAGATGCATGTTAGGGTCATGTCCGCTGTAGCTCAGTGGGTGGGTAAGACACACATATTAGGGTCATGTCCTCACTAAAATGAATGAGGCTTACCAGTGCTGTCTCCCACCTTCTTGTGGGACAATAAACTTTCCTTTATGTTATAAATCAAGTTTTCCTTTTCTTGCCCCTTGGCCTGATTGGCTAGTAGGGCCCTGTTGTACAAATCCTCGAGGTCACAGATCACAGAGCTGGTCCTTACTTGAGTATGGAGCAAGATGAGAAGTCTCCAGGGGCCAGGAAGGGGCCTGGGGCGAGGCACGTAGGTCTCCCTCTGTTAGAAAAAAGCCTTGCATAAGTAATCAACACACTTTTAAATGATTTTTTCAAAATTAATGTAAAGCCAGTTGAATGTCAGGCGTGTAATAAATTAGAGGTTTGGCTGCAAGCACTCACCCGTGTTGCATTTCTCAGGTGCAAAGGGGTCCCAGGTAGATTATTAGGAAGCCCTGACCATTGTCCATGCCTGTCCAACCTAGAGGTGGATGAGTGCTCTGCTCTGTCTTGGCATTCATGTGTCATCTGTTAAGTAAAGGACTCTGTGCTGCATGAACAAAGAGAAGAGACCGAAGTACCTATGGGGCATCTCTACATGCCAGTATTTACATCCTTCATGTTCTATAACTCTTCCATGGCTCTATTAGAGCCAGTTTTGTGGCAGTGAAAACTGCAGCTCAAGGGTCAGGTACCTTGCCGTAGGGCCACACATGGAAAGCGACAAACCCAGAACGCACACCCAAACGCCTCACTCCTGTCCAGTCAGTCTGCCTCTCAGATGCTGTTATTATGTCAGTTGACGTTAGCACAGCTTTTCATTAGGAGAACGAAGTGAAACACCTGGTGGAGCTGATGATGGCCCTGCAGACAGATATCGTGGACTTGCAGAGGAGCCCAATGGGGAGGAAGCAGGGGGGACACTAGACGACCTGTGAGTATCAACTGCCCAGGGCCCCCATGCTGCCCCAGCACACACGTGTCCCCAGCAGAGGTCGCCCGTGTGTTGGGGCTGGACCGGCTAACAGTTCTTGTGTGGTTCTTAAGGGAGCTCGTGAGGTCCTTCTGAGTCTGCCCTTCGCCTGCCGTGAATCTTCACAGCACGTCCCAGAGACTGCATGTGTAAAATCTCCATTGCCCTGAGCCTTAGTTTCTAGGTCTGTAGGGAGAAAAGTGTGGAGAAAAACTGCCAGCATTGGGGGCCGGAGAGATAGTCCAGCGGGCAGGGCGTTTGCCTTGCACGCCGCGGCCCTGCCGCCCGGGTTCGATCCCCGGCATCCCATATGGTCCCCCGAGCACCACCAGGAGTAATTCCTGAGTGCAAAGCCAGGAAAAACCCCTGAGCATCGCCGGGTGTGACCCAAAAAGCAAAAAAAAAAAAAAAAAAAAAAAAAACCTGCCAGCATTGTGACTGGCGGTCAGTTCAGAGAATTCATCTGAGTCATGGCTCCTAAACTGGACCCAGGAACAGAAAATAGAAAACTGCTTATTAGTCAGAGAGTTTAGATCTAGAAACTGAGTCTTTTTGCAGGGGTGGGGTGGGGGAACAAATTGGAAGGGCAACCCCAGCTGTGTTCAGGGCTTATGCCTGGTTTATGCCTGGTTCTGTGTTCTTGGCTCACTCCTGGCGGGGCTTGGGGGACCATATGGGGGCCCAGGGATTGAACTTAGCTGGGTAGCACAGACAACTGTCCTGCCTGCTGTGCTGTCTCTGGCTCCTGGAAACAGTCTTTGTCAGGTACTCAGCCTGGGTTTCAGAAGGGCAGTGGCGTCCAGACTGAGTGCTTCCACCCCAAGGATTCTGCACACAGACCGAGGGTGAGGCTGGGGGCAGCATTCCAGCTCCGCCAGCGTCTCCAGCTGTCTCACTGGAGCTCCGCCCAGTTCTCTTATGCTTTCTTTGGCATTCTGAGGACAGAGAACCTGAACAGCAAGTTTGATTATTTCTATAATTTCTATTCTGCTTAATCCTTTATCCACTCACTCTCAAATAAAATGTCAGCCAGTCTTGCTGTGAGTGAGGAAAGGAGGTGAGAGCTCACCGCCCCACCCTTGATGTTGAGTTTTCAGATGGGCACTGTGTCTTTGGGTGTCAGGTCTGTGCTGCTGTTGAGTCCACTACTGCAGAAGCTGGGTTACAGAGAATTCCACGGCACAGAGTGGAGATTTCCTTCCTTAAAATTCTCATCCCAGATGATCTCACCCATACTGCTGGTCTTGCTTCTAGAAATCAGTCATTGCTGATAGGATCTCAGCAACATTTATCAGCGGATAAATGTTTCAGATTGCTAATTTGTCTTAGAGTGTCTTTTTGTGTATTTCAGAGAAGAGCAAGCCAGAGATCTTTATAGGAAGCTGAGGGAGAAGCCACGGGGTAAGAGGGGTTTCTGCCTGCCCTGGGCCCCCTCGTTAGCTCAGGCGCCTGGGAGAAACATGCTGCTCCTCTCCTCTTTGCAGACCAGCGAAACGAAGGGGACAGTCAGGACATGGTCCGGCTACTCCTGCAGGCAATCCAGAGCTTTGAGAAGAAGGTGCGAATGATTTACACACAGCTCAGGTACGGAGCCCAGCTTCCCTGCTCGAGGGGAGCAGCGTTTGAGCCTCCTCCCTCTCTGCGCTGACTCACCAGCCCCCAAAAAAACCGTCCTCTGACAACTGCCAGCTGGCTTCCTAATGTCACGGAACTGCGTTCTCTCACTTTCTCCAACCTAAATGCCACTGAATGAACACCTTTTTTCATGTTTGTTTTTAGTAAGACTGTGGTTTGCAAGCAGAAGGCTTTGGAATTGTTGCCCAAGGTAGAAGAGGTGGTGAGTTTAATGAATGAGGATGAGAAGACTGTCGTTCGGCTTCAGGAGAAGCGGCAGAAGGAGCTCTGGAATCTCCTGAAGATAGCTTGTGTGAGTGAAACCCCACCAGCCCTGGCCCAAGGCCCACAGGCGCTTGTTTTTATTTATACATGAACATTTCCTGAGGCCACTACAATGAATTAACATAAAATTCTTATATCACAGTTCTCGAGGCCACAAGCTCAAACTCCAGGTGTTAGCAGGCCTGGGATCCATCTTGCCTCTTCCAGCTCCTGATGGCTCTGAATATCCCTCAGTTTCTGCTCCTGCCTCTGTCTTCACGAGGCTCCACTCTCACTTCTCGTGTTTGTTCTAAGAGCTCTTACCACCAGGCCTAGCTCTCACCCAGTATCTAGGGCATGCTGCTCTTGGCGTCCTTTACTCCACCTTAAAGACCCTTTCTCCAAATAAAGTCATAGTCCCAGGTTCCTGGAGTTAGAACATAGGTCCATTTAGAAGACCCTGTTGGCATCCTGGAAGCGTGTCAGCCCAGGGGGCCGTTGTTATCTGTGTCTGCTGCTTGCGTTTCCTCCCACACTTTCTGTCCCCATGTGCTTAATGTAGCCGGGGTTTCATAAAAGTTACTCAGAAAACGTAACACACAAAAGAAAGCTGGGAACAGAAATAAAGATAAACTCACTTTATGGGAACCAGGGCTGAAAGAGTGATTCCCAGTTTTGAACACTCTAAGAGGATGTAAAGAGAATAATGTAGCCTTTAACCTCAAGCAGAGACTGAGCGAGACACTCACAGTAGAATAGTGTGGCTAGTCGCCCCATCCGCTTATCATCTGTCGGATGCTGACTGTAAGCCCAGCAGGGTAACCACCACTGAAGATGCAGGAGACGGGGGCTCCTGCTCGGTGCTGGGAAGAGGCAGATACAGGGAGATAGAAGAGAATAGCTTAGGTGGGCAGCGTGGACAGCAGCTGTGAGCGTGAGTGCAGAGGGCACCCCCAGCTTTAGTCTGGTGAGGGAACCAGAGAAAACTAGGTCAGAAGTGTCTTTTTTGGGGGGCTGTTTGGGTCACACCCAGCAATGCTCAGGGGTTACTCCTGACTTTGCACTCAGGAATTACTCCTAGTGGTGCTTGGGGGACCATATAGAATGCTGGGGATCAAAGCTGGGAGGCTGCATGCAAGGCAAACACCCCACCCACTATGCTATTGCTCCGGCTCTTCAGGGGTTACTCCTGGCTTTGCACTCAGGAATTACTCGTCACCATGCTTGGGGGACCATATGGGATGCTGAGGATCGAGCCGGGTCGGCCATGTGCAAGGCAAATGCCCTACCCACTGTGCTGTTGCTCAATTGAAGGAAGTGTCAAGTTGAGTTAGGTATGGATGCATAGAGCAGAGGACTTTCCAGGACAAAGGTGTTGCTTTCTCACAGGCAGGGAGGCCGTAAGACTCTGGTGTGTGGAGCAGGCCATACATATAATACTCTGTGTGAGGCGGGAGAGTGGGAGAGTGCCAGCTTTTGAAGGTCTAGAGGAAATGTTGCAGGATTTGGTTTTTTTTCCCTTTCATATAGAGGAAGTGATAGAGCCCATGTGCGTTTTAGAGAAATCACTGTGCTGGCAGCCAAAGGGAGGATTAGTGGCTTTGGCCCATCTCACCGGACAGTGAGACTGGCTGAGTGACCCATGGCCACAGGACAGGATGATGATTTGTTTGGCTCGGCAAGGAAGCTTTTGTGGTTTTCTTGTTTTTTGTCTGCGGCCACTCCCAACTATGTTCAGGGCTTATTCTTGGTACTGTACTCAGTGATCACTCCTGATGGTGATAAAGGGACCATGTGTGGTGCTGGGGATCAAACCTGGGTCAGCCTTGTTCAAGGCAAGCACCTTACCCATTGTATTACTATCTCTCTAGCACCCAAGGGGGCTTTTGAACCGTACCTGGCAGTGCTCGTGACTACTCCCAGCTTTGGTCAGGGGTGCTCCTGACAGTGTTCAGAAACACGTGGTACTGGGTTCAAACCCAGGCCTCCCACATGCAAACCATGAGCTCTAGCCCTTGCCCTGGAGTTTTTTTTTTTTGTAGAGGTGGAAGACCTGGGCCACACATGGCGATGCTCAGAGTCTGTTCCTAACTCTGTGCTCAGATGTCAACCCTGTTGGTGCTTGGGGAGATTGTCGTAATGGGTGCTAAAGGTCACGATCACGATCACGATCTTCCCGTTGATCATCTATTTGCTAGAGCGGGCACCAGTAACATCTCCATATGTCCTATCTCATGCCAGTAGAGCCAGGGGCATCGGCTTGCTACAGGAACATAAAGAGCCTCAAACCATTACATTAGGTCATGGGAATGACCTAATATAATTGTTACTGTAATTTGGCATATCAAATACAACACGAGAAGCTTGCCAGGCTTGTCTAGCGGGAGGCAAACTCTTTTAAACACCTCCAAATAAAGCATTTATTGATGAAACAAGTGGCCGTGCGAGCCGGGCTGTGATGGGCTGGTCTGCTGGGTGGAGTTCTGACGAGAGGGAAGTTCAAATGTGGAAAATGGCGGCGCCCGTGGAGTGAGGGGGAGTGGTCTGGCTTGTTGTGAGGCTCTGCCGAGGTGGTGGGCCAGGGCCAGAACCCTCCATGCCTCCCGGCTAAAGGTCAAGCCAGGGTAATCCTCTTGCAAGGGAAATTTCTTTTAATTTTATTTTGTATTGAATCACTGTGAATTACAAAGTTATTCATGCTTGAGTTTCAGGTGTACGATGTTCCAACACCCATCCCTTCACTAGTGTCCACTTCCCTACCACTAGTGCCCCTAGTTCCCTCCCGCCCCCAGTCTGCCTCTACAGCAAGCACTTTTTTTCTTTTTTTCTCCCCCCACCCTATTTCCCCAGGCACTGTGGTTTATAATACTGTTACTTACATAGAGCTTGACACTTCATGCCTTTTAGCACCTTGTCCTATTCCAGAGTGACCACTTCCCCTATTACTGTCATAGTGATCCCTTCCTAACCTACTGACCTACTTCCCTCCCTCCCTTCTCCTCTCTCTGTCACCCCCTACCCCCCAATACAATGTCAAGCTTCCTACTAAAGACCCAGGTTCTTAGGTTCTTAAGACTAAGTTATCCTCCTCTTTGTTTCTAGTGACTTTTGGATTTAGTTATTCCCCAACTGTTTCTTTCTGTGCCACATATGAGTGAGATCACTTTGTGTCCAGCCCTCCCCTCTGACTCATTCCATTCAGTGTGATAGACTCTAAATATGTCCATGTATCAGTAAATTGTATGACTTCATCTTTCCTTCCAGTCAAGTAATTCACTGTGTATATGTATCATGGCTTCTTTATCCGCTCATCTGTACTTGGTCATTTGAGTTGTTTCTAGATTTTGGTTAATGTGAATAGTGCTGCAGTGAACCTAGGAGTGCAGATGTCTTTTCTGCATTCTGTTTTAGAGTCCTTGGGGTATATTCCCAGGAATAGAATTGCTGGGTCACATGGAAGCTTAATTTCTGAAATCTCTAACCCTCCTAGTGTGGGTTATTTGTTTTACTTTGTTTTTATTATTGGAGCCACACCCAGTGGTGCTCAAGATTCAACCCAGAGCCTCACACTTGCAAGGCAACTTAACCACATCTCTGGGTAATAGAAGGCTTCAGCACCTAAATATTCCAGGAATAATTTCTTGTCACAGACACAGGCAAAAATCAAGAATTAGACAGATGATGGGTCTGGGGTTCGAGCAATAGAACAGTGGGTAGGGCATTTGCCTTACAAATAGCCAACCTGGGTTCGATCCCGGCATCCCATATATGGTCCCTGAGCACCGCTTGAAGTAATTCCTGAGCAAAGAGCCAGGAGTAACTCCTGAGCATCACTGGGTGTGACCCAAAACAAAAAAACAAAAATAGACAGACATATGGGTCTGCACAGATGATGGTCAGCAGGGAAGATTCAGCAGAAGGATAAAGAATAGGGCTTAGATGGGTACAGGAATGACTGTTGGAAAGCTATAATTCAGATTTCACTCGCATACTATTGTACTTTGTCTTGAGACAGTAGGCCACAAAGACCCTAGCTACTCTTAGAGAGTCACACATTTCTGTTGTCACCTTCCCTCTGAAATTGTGTTGACTTTCTTTTTTATCCTTTAGAGCAAGGTCCGTGGGCCCGTCAGTGGGAGCCCTGATAGCATGAACGCTTCTCGTCTTAGTCACCCAGGTCAGCTCATGTCCCAGCCTTCCACAGCACCCAATAGCTTACCTGAGTCAGTCAAGAAAAGGTAAGTAGTTGTGAACAGTGCCAGGGATCTGAGAATGTGTTTATCATAAGTGAAGACCGCTTCATGTTTCATTATTTTGAGCCCAGTTTTCACTATCACATATTCCTGGCACTACTGCCCCTTATGTACTACTTGCTCCCCACACTCCCTTATTGCCTGCTCTCTGCATTCTCTTTCTCAAGGTTTAGTTACTCATTGCTAAATGAGAATATTGAAAGTGCTAGGCAGACTCTTTATACAGCCACCAGTCATTATCTGCTTTCTGCCAAGAGAGCCCAGTCCTCGTATCTGTCCCCTTAACCGTCTTCCCACCTTGTTCCTCCACCATCACTTTGAGCTCCCGTGTTCATTTTTCCTTCCTGGGCCTTGTCTTCTCCCAATAGTCCATTTTTTTTGTGACCTAACCTCAGCTTTGAACAAAATACTTTCTGGTTTTTTTTTTTCTTTTTGGGTCACACTGGGCAATGCTCAGGGGTTACTACTCCTGGCTCTGCACTCAGGAATTACTCCTGGCGGTGCTCGGGGACCATATGGGATGCCGGGATCGAACTTGGGCCTGCACAGGCCGGCCACGCAAGCAAGCAACGCCCTACCCGCTGGGCTATCGCTCCAGCTCACTTTCTGCTCTTTTTCACAAGACTTCTTGGCTACATGGCTCCTAACTCATATTCCTGCTGCTTCAGGGCATATTTGTCTTTGCAGAATTTCATTTTGTCCAAGTTATTCCTTGGTGGATATATAGTCTTGGTTTCCCACTTCATAAAAGTTCGAGCCTGAGTCTTTTTCGGGAGTTGGTGCCACTGTGGGCTCTCTCTTTCTCCTTCGCCTACAGGAGATGGAGGCTTCCTGTTCACTTGAACACATTCAGTTCATACAGTCCTTCTGTGTTCTGGAGGTGCTTCAGGGACCATATGGGATCAAATCTGGGTCAGCTGTGTGCAGAGCAAATACGTTACCCACTGTGCTATCACTCTGCCCCCCTCCCCGCCTGATATAGCATATTTAAGCAGTAGAATATCACAAGAAAATCAATAATGACCACTTTCTAATAATCTGATCATTTTCTTCAGTGAAGAGCTGGTGGCTGAAGCACATACTCTTTGCGCACAGCTAGAAAATGCAATTCAGGATACCATGAATGAACAAGGCCAGAGTCTAAAGGTAATGGACTGTGTGAGTCTCAGTATTTGGTGCTGCTGCTGAGAGTCTGCTGTGTGGGAGTGGAAAGTGCTGCACTGGCCGCTAGGATAAAGCAAGAACCCATCCACACCCCTGCCCCAGCCCACCATCATCACCCACCCTCTCGCTCATGGGACTCAGAACTGAGCAATAGGTAGTGCTAGTTACAGGGAAACTAACCTGAAGAAAATATAGACCCCAAAAACGATAAATTAAGACAAAGGAAGATTAAATCGCTGAGAGGATACTAAACATTTTCTTCAGCTTTTTAAAATGGCTTTTTTCTTGTCAGTACTTTGTTTTCTTAACAAAGTCACCCACCAGTACTCCCCATACCTCTCAGTTTTTGGAAGACGCAGAGAGGAATCTCCCGCTAATTGTGTCACAGAAGTTCTTATCCATTTTGGGGCTTCCTAGATCTTTGTGATGCTCTTCCTTCACCACACAGGTTTTGATCCTTTCCCTGCTTAATTGCTCTTCTGCCACAGGAAAAGAAGACTTACCTGGCCTTCTCTACCGGTTCTGGTTTGGTTCAATAGCTGAGACCACCTTACCACACTAAGTGTAGATAAATAAATTCCCAAATTTGGACAAGGAATACAAGTTCCCTTCTCAGCTTGCACAGTTACAGGAGCTGGTAGGCTCCAGACTGACCCAGCAATAGGATCTCGTATGGTTGTAGACATTTGGTTGAAGTTCAGTCATGCTCTGGAGGAATGAGACTGCTAGGAAGGCCAGGATTCACATCAGCTTCTGAATTGTGTGGGTGGCCTGAGGAAACACAACTTGTGCTATGTTGGTGGCCTGTGTGTTAACTTGCCTTTTGACTTTCAGTCTCTAGACTGGAGCTGGTTACAGACAGAGGAAGAGGAGCAGAACAGTCTGGAACAGGCCTCTTGACTCGGAGCGATCCTGATCCCCTGATGGGGCTGCCTAGCACGAGGCTGTCCGCAGTGGTCCCTGTGGTAACCACATGTCGCCATGACCTTCACTACCCAGATGGGAATCTTCCCGCCTCCACTGCACATGTGGACCTTGGGGCGCGGCCCTCCAAGGGCACTGCAGCGATCTGTCTATACACTGGAGACCCTCCCTCTCAGAGGTCCTGCAACACTGGTGCCAGGCATGAGTGTTCAGGGAGACCAACCTACAGCCGCTACTTCCTGTACTCTGTAAAATTCTTCAAGGTGTGTCTTGGTGTGCCACAGACCACAGGAAAAGTGCCTAATGTGACTCTTTGAGAACAAAGTACAAATATTCCAACTGGTACCAACCTGTCCTCTCCTGAGCCTTACTGATCTCCAGAGGCCCGATTTACTTGTCTGGAACAACTTGTGTTCCATCTGGATTGACTTCTTTAAATAGGCTTTTAAATCATAGATGTGTTCTAGCCTGCTCTTTTCTTCCTCTTTTTATCACACTGCTGCTAAAAAAAAAAAAAATTTTTTTTTTTTTTTTTTACCTATGACTGTGGTAGTTCTCCCTCCGGGAAGACCAAACGTGAATGTTAAACCCTCCTCTGTGAATTTCTTTCAGCTACATAGTAACTTACAAGTGTCAGGGATGGGTGGCCAACGCCATCTTCCTTCTTTCATCCCAAAGATTACTTGGCATTGAGCGGAGAGAGGCGCAGTGGACTGAGCACGTGAGAGACCCAGATTGTGCATGTGAACAAATTCAATTCCTGGTACCTCATGATCCCCAAGCATCACCTAGAAAATCTTCAAGCACCGAGCCAGGAATAGCCCCTGAGCACTGCCAGGGGTGTGGTCCTGAAACCAAAGAAAAGGATGTGTCAACCACTAACCTGCTAACCTCTCTTAGGAATCCTGTCCTTGGTCAGATGCCTCTGTATGCGGTGATAGCTGGGGATTGCCTGTCTCGTATTATCTAGCAGTGTTATTAAATTGAATTATTTTTTAAAGATATTTGATATGTTTTGTTACATGTCTCAAACACGTAAACCAGCCTCTGGTTAGGAATTTGGAACTCAAAATTCTATTAATAAAAAATTTAATAACTGAATAGTGCCTCGATCAAACAGTGCCATAGAACCTGCGCTGCTTCTTTGACATGCCCCAAATTACTCATCTACAAAAAGCAAGGGGAAAAAAGTTGGTGTCTCTGGATCATGGCTGACAGCCCAGAAGCAGTTAGTGGGCAGGTCCACGGGTCTCCTGGATGGGACAGAGATGGGGGAAAGGGCTCCCAGCTCCATCTCCAGGGAAGCCCAGTGACTTTAGCCACGGAGACCCATGGACCCAAACTTGAAATCGGCTTCTCTCTTGTGTGCGGCTTTGACAAGCTGAGGAGTTCAGACATTAAAAATGGCTGTGACTATGGTGTGTGAGGTTCCTCTGGCTCCTTCGAGACTCTGTTGGGGCAACAGGATGGGACTAGAACTCGCCCTCTCTCCTGAACACCTCATGGTCAACCAAGCATGGGAGAGCCAGTAGCAGCTCTAATGAAAATTTTAAAAATTACTATGTGGCAGCAATCACATTTCTAGCATTTCCCCAAGGAAAGAAAATCTGTGTCCAAATATACTATTAAAGCTTTCTTTTTAGTAGCCAAAAAATAGAAGCAAAATTTTCTATAAAAATAGGTTAATGGTTAAGCGACCTGTGATAATCTTAAGTAATTCAAAAGCATTATCTACTGATAATTTATCAGCTTGGATGGATCTCAAGAACATTATGATGAATGGGATAAAGAGCCTTCACAACATCATCAACTACTCTTATTTATAAAGCAATCTCAAAATATTACAGAGAATAAAGGGGAACTAGTGATTGCTAGAAGTTAGGGCTGTTGAAGGGAAGAGTAGATGTTTATTTTCCCCCCTTTTATATAAATACCATGATTTACAAAGTACAAAGTTTTTCATAGTACAGTTGTTACAAGCATTCATTCAACACCAATTCCACACCAGTGTGCCCCGCCTCCCCACCACCAAAGACCTTCCTTTCCTACCATCTCCCATCCCATGCCTGCTCCCTGAGGCGGCACTAATTGTATTGATTATTGCAATGTATAAATAGTAAGGGTATTGATAAAGTCATAAGCTTTTCCTGGGATGTTGAGTGTGAATTTGGATCATCATTATTTCAGTAAGAGTGAATGTTTAAGGACTAACATGACAAAGAACTTTAATGATAGAATAATATAAAGATGGAATAATTCTGTATCTTGAGACTGGCACATATCCAAAAGAGCAAGGACAACAAATGGTGGCGTGGATGTGGGGAGAAGGGACTTTCATCCATTGTTGGTGGGAAGGTCGACTGGTACACCCTTTTTGGAAAACAATGTGAACTTCCTCCAAAGACTAGAAATTGAGCTCCCATTTGACTAAGCATACCACTCCTGGGAATATACCCTGGGAAGCCCAAAACACACAATAGCAACACTATCTGCACTTTTATTTTCATAGCAGCACTATTCACAACAGCCAGAATCTGGAAACAACCAGAGTGCCCAAGAACTGACGACTGGATAAAGAAACTTTGATACATCTACACAATGGAATACTATGCAGCTGTTAGGAAAAATGAAGTTATGAAATTTGCCTATGAAAAACATGGAGAGGATCATGTTGAGTGATCCTCAAGGAAAAAGATATAGAAGATATAGATATCTTTAGCCAGAAGGAAAAAGATATAGAATCACAGCATTTATTTGCATGACATAAATGTATATATATACATATGTATATGTATATATATATATATATATTTAATAAGGCCAATATCCAAGGTCAGGCAAAACATGAATCAGGAGGTATTGTCTACAGTTGGAATCTACCACAAACGTGTGGGAGTCAGAGGTTAGGTAAGGCAGAGAAGGGAGCAGTGTGCTTATAATTGTCAAAATTGATAAAACTAGCCTAGAACTGAGCATTGAATATAGGCAAAAAGATACACATGATAACCTCTAAATGTATGTATTGCAATCCACAATGTGTAAGAGAAGGAAGAGTGAGAGAGAAAAGGAGAGAGAGAGAGGAGATAAAGAATCTGCCATAGAGGCAGGCTAGGGAGGGTGAGGAATTGGGGACATTGTTTGTTGGAAATGGGCACTGGTGGGGATCGTGTTGGAACAGTATATGACCGAAACCCAAACATGAACATCTTTGTAACTGTATATCTCACTGCGGTATAATAAAATATTTTTAATAAAAGAATGAAGAACAGAGACTCGAAGTTTAACCAAGTCTGATTTTCTGATCTTCAGCATGTTAACCAGCCCGTACTGGCATTAAAATACTGTACTGAATAAAAGTTTAAATTAAGTAAAAAAAAATTCCGTATGTGGTCATATCACAAATCTGAACAAGATAGATATATAAATCTATACATGACCAAAATAGGACAGAGGGGACCAGAGATAGTACAGGAAATAAGAACCTTGCCTGGCATGAGGCAGCTTCAGCAATGATTTTTCTATACCAAACACCATGGGGTGGGGGGTGGAGGTAAGGGAGGGTCACTCCTGAGCTCAGAAGTTATTCCTAGAGTGGGTGTGGCCACAATCCCTGCCTCCTTACAGGAGTCCCAGAGAGTAAGTCTACACATTGGACCTCCTTACAGGAGTCGCAGAGAGTAAGTCTACACATTAGACCATAGTTGCTTGACTTTGAGAGTGTAAAGTTATTCTAAGTTCTACACATTGAGGAAAAAATGGATGAAAGATACCTTGAGCCTCTCTATATTTAAAACTTCCTACAGGTCTATAATACAACTTTACGTGAATCTCCAATTTAAAAATACAAAGTTTCAAAAGATTCTTGAGATGCAGAGACTCAGATGCATGGGAGAGAGCTGCCATCCAGCTCTCCCCTAGCTCAGCTGACCATGAGGCTCCCAGGAGGCAAGGTGGGTTTTGGATGTTAACCCATCACCTCTGTAGGGCCTCAGAAGCAGCCAGATGAGACTTGCTCACCATAACAGCCACCATTTTCACGGTCCGGACCCCAAGAAGAGATGCTGATCTCAAGACCAGCTTAACAGAACAGCCGAGTTTAAGCCCAGGTAATCGGCTCGTGGAGGCGGAAATCACCGGGTGTTTGTGGAGATGGAGCTGGGATACCCATTCCCCTTGCTGACCCATCCCAGAGGCCTGGTGGCCCCACCCACGAACTGCCTCAGGGCAATCGGCCATCATGCAGAGACTCAGACCAAGGGGGAGAGCTGCCATCAGGCTCTCCCAAGCCGCCAGGTGCTTGTGGCCATGCGGTACATCAAACTAGTGGAACCAATCATTATAGAATATATTACAATCCAAAATGTGTAAGAAAGGGAGGAGCGAGAGAGAGAGAGAGAGAGAGAGAAGAGAGAGAGAGAGAGAGAGAGAGAGAGAGAGAGAGAGAGAGAGAGAGAGAGAAAAGAGATAAAGAACCTGCCATGGAGGCTAGCTGGGGGAAGGAGGAGGGAAGTGGGGACATTGGTGATGGAAAATGGGCACAGGTGGAGGGGTGGGTGTTGGAACACTGTAGAACCAGAACTCAAACATGAGCATCTTGTAATTGTATATCTAACTGTGGTATAATAAAATATTAAAAAAAAGATCCTTTATTTAAAAACTCAGTTGTGATGTATGACTGAAACCCAATCATAAACAGCTTTGTAGTTGTATGTCTCGTGGTGGTATAATAAAAAAAAATTTTTAAAACGAATAAAACCCAGTTTTGGATGAGGTTTTTTTTTTTGTTTGTTTGTTTTTGTTTTTTTTGCTTTTTGGGTCACACCCGGCAATGCTCAGGGGTTTCTCCTGGCTCTGCACTCAGGAATTACTCCTGGCGGTGCTCGGGGGACCATATGGGATGCCGGCGATTGAACCTGGGCTGGCATGGGCCGGCCGCGTGCAAGGCAACGCCCTACCCACTGGGCTATCGCTCCGGCCCCATTGGATGAGTTTTGTGGTGAGTGTATGGACTATAGTGGAGTGGGGAAAGTGTTGTGAGGAGAGAAGAGGATAGTAGAAATGAAAAGATTGTGGGAATGTTGCATAATCATTTAAGAAAGAAATTCTCTGTATTAATAAGCACTTTGTAAATTAGCAATAATCTTATTTTCTAGTAAGCAATGCTGATTTTAGCCTTATTCTATTACCATTCCGGATTAATAAATATTAGATAACAAATTCCTCACCATCTGTATCATTTCAACTCCATCTTCAGTGTGATAAGCAAATATGACATAAAATTGGATGGTATTAAAGAAGTTTCTAAAAATGTGCTGTTGAGTAAAACTTTGTGTGGTTAATGTCCAAACAGGTAGCCATAACCTACATTTTGACAATTGAAATGTGTCTAGAACAGCTGAAGAACTGAAAACCTTACTTTTATTTTACATGTCAGTAATAGCCATGTTGGAAGTGACTAATCAACAGTGCAGTTTTGTAAGAAAGCACTGTCTTCAGGAGGTATATGGGCTAGCACAGAGACTGCAATATAAATTACTTTCATCTTTTAAAAGTTATAAATGTACTGTAATTCACAAAGCTATTCATAATTGTATTTCAGGCAAAAAAACTGTTCCAAATATCAGGGGCTGGAGAAATAGTACAGTGGATTGGTGTTTGCCTTGCATGCGACTGACCCTAGTTTAATATCCCGCATCCCTTATGGTCCTCCAAACACCACCGGAGTGATTCCTGAATGCAGAGCCAGAAGCAACTCCTGAGCATTGCTGGCTGTGAACCAAAAAGTCAAAATAAAATCAGAGAAAAACAATGTTCCAATACCAAACCCACCACTAGTGTTGACTTGAAATGTATATTTAATCCTAAATGCATATTTACCCTAAATGTATGCATATTAATCCTAAATGTATGCTTAATCAATCCTAAAAACCTAAATATCACTGGGTTTGGCCCACCCTGACCCCAAATAAATATTTTTTTTTTTTTGGTCTTGGAGCCACACCCAGTGGTGCTCAGGGCTACCACCTCGTTCTGCGCTGAGGGATCACTCTTGCCAGGATCAGGGAAGCATATGGGTTCCAGGGGTCAAACCCGGGTCAGACATGTGCAAGGCACTATGGCCCTCACCCCCAAAATAAGGTTGTTGTTGTTTTTTTAATCCTAAAAGGCCTGTTTTCCATAGTGGGATTGATGTTATCAATGAGTACCATGAACTGAATGACATCTAGTTATCTGTCGGGAACGTCGCGGGGTCCCCGACAGTGTCAGGACAGAGGTTGTCTTCTACGTCCGAGGACGCCGGGAGAAAGATGAAAACTTTCTCTTTTCATCTTTTCATCTTTCATCTTTTCATCTTTTCATCTTTTCGGTGCAGTTCCAAAAATGGCTTTTAATAGTACAAAAGCTCTTCCACAGCAATCCAATATAATGAACAAACTCTAGCTCTGGTCCGAACTTAGACCATACAAAAGAGCCTAAGTCTCCCACCAGAGAGAGGATGTCACCCGAGCTGAGTCCTACCCAGAAGGAGGAGCAAAGGCCAAAGAGCAAAAGGCCAAAGCCAAAAGCCAAAAGCCGCAGGAGCCAAAAGCTGAAGGCTGAGGAACCAAAAGGCAAAAGGTGAAGGGGCCTCAAGTCAGCCCCTTATATACACCAAAGTAATCCAATCGGGAGGTTGTCATGCCAACAAAGAACCCTAAACAGAGTGTAGTGCCACACCCTATTGCATTGGTATAAACAAAGGTTACACCAAGGACTAATCCCGAGATTATCTCTTATGTAAAACACTGGAGAGAGAGGGGCTGATATAAAGTAATACATCTTAACTTCATGAGCTTCATGTAATCTAGATTGTACCCACAAGGTCCTTCTTATTATTATCTGCACCAGGGTGATTCTGAGTATCTTGTTCTCATGTACTGAAAGGGTCACACTCGCCTGCTTAGAGCAAACTAGTATGATCCTTCCTATAGTCTTCCTTTAGTCTCAGCGTAGCCAGGGTGGTAGTCTCCTGGTAAATTCTAACTGTCCCACGTTGGGTGCAGTGGGTATAAAGAGGAGCTGTGCCCAATCTAGAAAACATAGAAGTCTTAGTAGATGTATAAGTCAGAAGTTATTCAATCAAGGTGACTTATGTAACTGCCACACCCTCTAGCAGTGTTTACATAGAAGAGAGATCTCATTAGAATGAACCTTGGCTTAAATAAGATTAAGCTGGGAGTGAGCAAAACAACAAAACTCCCAGATTAGCTAAACATGTCCTTTTTCACCCGTTCCCCAGCATCCTCGGAGGTAGAAGAGAACTTCAGTACTGACACTGTCAGGGACCCTGGCGGTGTTCCCGACAGTATATTACAATTACAGTGTCATATGGTAGCTGTGTCTCATTTGCATATGTGAACTAGTCACTGAGCTGTCCTACACTAGATACTACCTATATCTTTGTAAGATTTCTTTATAAAGACTTCCCTATTAGGGCTGGGGAGATAGTCTGAAGGACTGAAGGGCCTGCTTTGCTTGCAGGAGGCCTGGGTTTGATCCATGGCACTGCATGGGCCCCCCAAATGTTAAGCCAGGAACAGCCTCTGAGCTTTGCTTGGGGAGGCCCAGAAATGAAAAAGATGACTCTTGACTTTATTTTTGGGAGGCCATACTGAGTGGTGCTCAGACTTATTCCTGGATCCATGCTCCATGTTCACTCCTGGTGGGACTTGGGGGACCATCTGTGGTGCTGGGAATCAAATGAGGTTGACTGCCTACAAGGCAAGAACCTTACTGTTCTATCTCTCCAGCCCCTCCCCTTACTTTTCTTCATTGGTTTGGTTTGGGCCCACACCCAGACATGCTCAGGGTTTATTTCTGGCTTTATGCTCAGGGATCACTCCTGGATGGCTTGGGGAAATCCTGAGTTGCTGGGGATTGAACCAGTTTGGCTGCGTGTACGGCAAATGCCTTACTCACTATATTATCTCTTCCATCCCCCTCCCCACCCCTTAATTTTGACGGACATTAGTCAAATAAAATTTTTTGTGGAGGTATAACCATGTTTCCAATATTTCCTTCTAAGGTGACAGCCAAATTCTCATGGGTGATATAAAAGACACATAAGTAGTTGAGGCTGTCTTTTTTGTCCCTGAAATAAAAGCAAAAGTATCATCAATCGTCGCAACTAAGGGCAAGAGAAATGGCTAAATCCCTCAGCATAGTGTGATGAATCCATTTGTTTTGGAGGATTATTATTAAGACATTGTGTCACAGTTTAATTGATAGAATTTATTTTCTTAGCAAATGGTCTTTCTTACCATACATGGGTTTTATATTTTTTTTTAAATCTCCCATAGTCCTTATATTTCTGTGGTATAAATGTTTTTATTGTTCTTACTTATCCATGACAAACAGGAGAGCTTTAATGAGCTTAAATTAAATTTGCCCTCCTTGAGGGCCAAGAAGTCTTTCAAGTGTGAGTTCTTTTCTGGAGCTGACTCTGGGAGTGGGGAGGAGTCAGATTTTTCCCAACACAAATTGCCTCCTACTTTATGGGCACAAGTTCTTGCACAAAATACTAGGCAGGAGCATTGAGATCAGTTTTTGTTTTTGTTTTACCTTTTAATGGAGAATTTTCAAGTATACACAAACAGATAAAACACTACTAATTCACTTTTGTTCTTTCTATATAGCCAATCATGTTATTTCCTCTGCTTCTGTTTTATTAATAAAGAAAATCTCCTACATCATTACATTTCACCCATCACTGTATCACTGTATTCCCATTCATCATCGATTGGCTCGAGCGGGCCCCAGTAACATCTCCATATGTCCTGTCTCATGCTAGTAGAGCCCAAGGGCATCTGCTTGCTCCAGGAACATAAAGAGCCTCAAACCATTCCATCAGGTCATGGGAATGAGGTCTAAAATTGTTACTGGTATTTGGCATATCAAATAAGACACGGGTAGCTTGCCAGGCTCTGCCGTGCAGGTAGCATACTCTTGTAGTCATATTTAGATATTTCACCCATCACTGTCACTGTATCACTGTCTTCCCGTTCATCATCGATTTTCTCGAGCGGGCCCCAGTAACATCTCCATATGTCCTGTCTCATGCTAGTAGAGCCCAAGGCATCTGCTTGCCCAGGAACATAAAGAGCCTCAATCCATTCGGAATGAGGTCTATAATTGTTACTGGTATTTGGCATATATATCAAATACAACACGGGTAGCTTGCCAGGTTCTGCCGTGCAGGTAGCATATTCTTGTAGGCATCTCTAAGTCCAGCATTTATTGATAAATCGCGCGGCCGCTTGCAGCTGAGTGACCCGGGTGCTGATAGGCTGGTCTGCTGGGTGGAGGTCTGAGCGAGAGAGAAGTCCGGATGTGGAAAATGGAGGCCCTCATGGAGTGGGGGTCCTCTGGCTTGTTGCAAGGCTCTGCTGGGGTGGTGGGCCAGGGCTAGAACCCACCATCCCTCCCGGGCACCTCGTGAGCGGCTGGTCACAGGGAGAGCCAGTAGCAGCTCTGCCCCATGTCTGCAAGTCTCTGGACAGGCATACCTGAGCCAGATTTAAGAAAGACTGCTGCAGGGTGGAACTCGATGAGCCAGGCACTGATAAGCTGGTCTGTTGGGTGGAGGTCTGATGAGAGAGAAGTCCGGATGTGGAAAATGGAGGCCCTCATGGAGTGGGGGTCGTCTGGCTTGTTGCGAGGCTCTGCTGGGGTGGTGGGCCAGGGCTAGAACCCACCATCCCTCCCGGGCGCCTCGTGAGCAGCTGGTCACAGGGAGAGCCAGTAGCAGCTCTGCCCCATGTCTGCATTTCACCCATACATGTCAATAAAGATTAGTGCTCCTTTTTTGTTTTGTTTTTGGGGCCACACCTCATTCTGTACTCAGGAATTACTCCTGGTGGTGCTCGGAGGAGCATATGGGATGCTGAGCATCAAACCCTGATTGGCCACATACAAGGCAACTGCCCTACCTGCTGTACTTACTGCTCTGGCCCCTAGTGCTCCTGCTTTTAGAAACATCAACAGAATGCCGTTATTATAATTATTTTAGTTATAATTATCTCTAATCAAGAGAGTGAAACTGCATAGTAACTTTAACAACAGTGTGACCTGGATAAAGTTTGAGACCACATGGCCTGAGCAATGCCCCATCCTTGGGCCCTCACACTGAACTGCTGGCCCAGTTGGCCGAGAATCATGAGCAGGGCCAGCGAGTCTCCTGAGTACCATTTGGGAGATTACCTTGCATGCTGACTATACAAGAACATAACAATGGCAAAAGTAGGGAGCAGCCACTTTGCATTGACTGGGGTAGAGTACTCAAGAAAGAACCAAAGGACTGAATTAATATATAGCCAGGGTCAGACTTCAGTGGAGGGTTATGGCCATAGATGACCACTTCAGATGTACTGTGCTGGTAGACCTCACTGGGAAAATGCTTTGGGGGTTGCTGTACCCCAGAAGTCACCAAGAATTGCCTACAGTGGTGGGGTGGTAGAAAGTCATAGCCCACAAAGATGTAAGGAATATCTTTCTGTTGGCAAACATTCTAGGACATGTCAGAGCCAGACAAAGTCTCTCCTCCTTAATCTTCTAAACCCTCCCAGGGGCTCCTCAAACACAGCCTTAAAATAGACAAGAGATTATAATAGCTGTAAAAAGCTGTTCTAGTATCAATGAGGGATAAATTTATTAAGAGGCAATAGATTGGTAATCAGCACAGCCCAGGCCTTGACTGCTGTTTCCAAGGTATGCATCCTTCTACAATAATTTATGTTTTCATAAACTAAAGACCAGAGTTTCCACCTAGAGATGTACCACTAAGGTTTAGCTAATCTTTATCAAAGTGAAATGGTCTTCACCCTTTTCCTAAAATCAGGATATGCAGAGACCTAACAGTCATTAGGGCCATGCCAAGTTTTGTTAATTGCTCCTCAGCTGGACACAAAATTGTATATTTATCTCTTGCAACCTGTATATAAAATCATACTGAGGAAAATAATATGGATAGTACACACAAATTAGCATGCACATGACAAGCAAAATAAATACATAAAGCTATGACAGTCTTTCTGTATTTGATATCAGTGTTCCTACTATCCAGTCTATATTTCTCCTACCCATAGCCATATTCAGGGGATTAGAATTCTTTTCCTAGTATAGTGGTCTTCATTTCTGTTGGATCTGAGTCCAAAGCCATAAGCTATTTTTCTACTTTTTATACTTTATTTTACATTCATTTAATTTTTGTTTTGAGGTCACTCCTGATGGTACTCAGGGCATATTCATGGCTCTGTACTCAGGGATCACTCCTGGTGGAGCTCTGAGGACCATATGTGGTGCTTGAGATGGAACCCAGATCTTCCACCTGCAAGACAAGCACCCAACTTTCTGTACTATTGCTCTGACCCAAACTTAACTTGCGAAAAAACATTAGGGTCCTCCCCAGCAGTGCCAGGGACTGATTCTTGAGATCAGGGACTTAAAAGCTCGAAGCTCATTCTGTCCCTTTGAGCTTTCTGTCTCAGCCCTATGTAATGGTCTTTGATTCGATGCATAGATTGCCACCTGTAAGACAGGAACCTGACCTTTCAGAATGTACCCAACTGGCATGGTTGTCTTTATTCAGCTATTCCTGGTTCAGTGATCTGAGCTGCTTCTGAACGTTAGGGTGTGTGGTTGTATTTCCTTCAAAGTGAGGAGTTCTTTCATCAGAAGCCTTTACTCTTCTAGGGAATGGAGTTTTGTGAATTCACTGATGGTTATTTGATTGGTTTGTTTTGGTTTGGGACCACACTTGGTGTTGCTCATGGCTTACTCCTGGCTCTGTTCTCCGGGATCACTACCGGCAGAGCTCAGTACCACAAGCAGTGCTGGTGATCAAACTGGGATCATGCCACATGCAAGGCACACACTTTAACACTATTTTATCTCAGCCATTCTTTTGCATTTGTTTTTATATATGCAAAAATCCTATGATTTATCCATGGGCACACTCAGTATGAAATTCTATGCAGATTTTAGGTACTTGAAGGAAATACTGATTCATGGCTTTCTCTGGTCTTAATGCTGATGACTCATAAATCTACATTTAATCCTTAAATCTCAAATTCATGTACTTTTCTGTAATAGATATTCCTAAACTTTGTTTTTCAGAAATTTCTGACAGAAGGAGTTGGTGTTGCTTAATCACATATGAAACCTGTCATGCATTCAATGACTTCTAATCCTGTGCATACACGATATATGTCAAGAGCATTCCTCATGCTCCAGCTCCTGCTCCACTGTCTTACATTTTCTTCCACCTGAAGTTTCAACTTCAGAGTCAAATTTAGATTCATATTTTTCCCGCTCTGAGGGAATTTCAGAGAAATGTATTGGAAAAATGAAGATAACACTTCAGGTTAAAGAATATAGGTTTTCCAACATTGAGATATCATCACTCTCCCGTGAGAGTAGCACATATCTAAAAGTCTAGAGTAGCACATATCTAAAAGGAAACAAAAGTTAGCAGTGTTGTGAGAATGGAGCCCTCATCCTCTGTTGGTGGGAAGGTCAGATGGTTCAGCCTCTACGTAAAGCAGTATGAAGATCTGGCAAACAAAACAAAACAAAACTGGAAATGAAATTGCCATACAACCCAGTGACATCACTTCTTGGCATCTATCTCCAAATACAAAAACATTAATTCCAAAGGGCCCCCTGGGATGAACCCAGAGCCACAGCAGAGCCTGGCAAGCTAACCATGGTGTATTCGATATGCCAAAAACAGTAACAATAATGGACCTCATTCTCAACTAATGGAGACGTTACTGGCGCCCGCTCAAGCAAATCGATGAACAATGGGAAGACAAGTGACAAGTGACATATCCACATCTGTGTTCTTCACAGCACTTAGTACAATAGCCAAGATATGAAACAACCCAGATGCCCAACTACAGTTGCATGGGTCAAAAGGTTGTGGTATATATAACAATGGAATACTATGCAGCTCTAAGAAAGAACAAACCATGTAATGGAAGGAGCTAGAGATATGCTGAGTGAAGTCAGTCAGAAGGAAAGAAAAAAGATTCAAAATGATTTCTCACTGTGGGCTTAAAGACACAAGGGTGATAGCAACAAAGGCAACGCAACAGGACAAATTATCCACACAATTGAACTGGGGAGAGGCGGATGGGAATCCCTGGGCATGGGAAGGAGGTATACTGGAGATGGATAGATGGATGTGGTGTTGGTACATGGAAACATCATTAACAATATTGCAAATGATGCGGGCCTCGGACAAGCCTGGGGAAGCTGGAACTCCCTCTGGCTAAGCTGACCATGGGGCTCTCGGGAGGGCAGATGGGTTTTGGGAGTGGGCCCATCACCTCCGGGGGTCCCGGAAGCAGCCGGATGAGACTCGCCCACCACACTAGGCACCACCTTTGCTGTCTGGACGCTGGAACACTGCCTCAGGACCGGATTGACAGAGCAAAACCAGTTCGAGCCCAGGTCTCGCAAGCTGCCGCTCGGTTCATCAAAATAGTGGAAACACTGATGTCCTTTAATCCACTGCATTCCACTATGTGCAGGAAATTTTGGCTGGAGGGAGAGATAGGGAGGAGAGAGAAGACATGCAGAACCCGCCAAGTAGTTGAGGTGAGGGAGGGGAGGGAGGTGGGGACATTGGTGATGGGAGATGGGTTTGGGTGGAGGGATGGGTGTTGGAACGCTGTGGAACCAGAACTCTGCATGAGCATCTTGCAATTGTATATCTAAAATGGTGTAATAAGGGGCCGGAGCGATAGCCCAGCGGGTAGGGCGTTTGCCTTGCACGCGGCTGGCCTCTGCCAGCCCCGGTTCGATCCCCGGTGTCCCATATGGTCCCCGAGCACCGCCAGGAGTAATTCCTGAGTGCAGAGCCAGGAGAAACCCCTGAGCATCGACAGGTGTGACCCAAAAAAGCAAAAAAAAAAACAAAACAAAACAAAACAAAAAAAACTAAAATGGTGTAATAAAATTGGGGGGAACAATATTGCAAATTACAGATCGTCTATCAGTTAAAAAAAAAAGGTTAAATGACGCCCCCTCCCCAAACCTACGGGTTTTCCGCCAAGAGCGTCATTAAGATGTAACCTGAAGCGCCCCTTCCCCTTTGCCGTCAAACCCACCACCTCCTTTGCTTCCCAGGTCCTTTTCTCTGGCCCCGCCCCGGGCGCATGACGTCATCACGTGCGCCGCGCGCCGCGCCCCCTGTCAGAGGCAGCCATTGTTCAGCAGGTCGTGCTGCCTGCCCCGGGACTGGAGTTAGACCTGCAGCCCCCTCTCCAAGTCCCGTCCTGAGAGCTCGGAGAGGGGTCAGTCCTGGACTCTGAGCGCTCCGAGGTTCTCGGGTGCTGGCCACCATGAGCAAGCGCAAGGCGCCGCAGGAGACTCTCAACGGGGGGATTACCGACATGCTCACAGGTCAGCGTCGGCCGCGAGCCCCGGCTGCATCTCGGCGCTCCCTCCCCCACGGCCTTCCCTGACTTGGGTCGCATCTCGGCGTGGGCTGCCGTGGGCGGTGGCTGATCGTCAGTGCTGCTGGGGTCGCGCATCGCTGCTTGGCCCGCCCTGGGCCGGGCCGGGGGAGAAGCGGTGCCCTCCGACGCCTCTGTCACCTCCTGGGTTGGGAAACTCAGTTTTCATTTCTTGGTTGACTCAAGCTTCCCTCCTGTTGCCTTTTTCAGAGCTCGCCAACTTTGAGAAGAACGTGAACCAGGCTATCCACAAGTACAACGCCTACAGGTGGGCCGGGGGCGCAGTGTGCCACGCAGGACTGGGCCCTGCCCCTGCGGAAGGCGGGGCCGAGGACTTGGGCCGTGGTGGCACCTGTGATATTTGGGGCATGTTCTCCGGCCGTGACACCCTGAGCGTGCCCGTCTCGTCTGATGTTGGGGGCATGGCTTGGCAGAGCTCAGGAGGAGTGTTTCTGATCGCTTCCCATTTGGTTTCTGATCGCTTCCCTGTTTGTTTTATTTGGGGGCCACGCCTGGCTGTGCTCAGGACTTGTTCCTGGCCCTGTGCTCAGGGATCAGCTCTAGTTGTGCCCAAGGGAACCATACGGAGGTACGTGAGCACAGTGGAACTGGAGCCGGCAGCGTGCAAGGCAAGCACCTTAGCTGCTGTGCTGTCTGACCTCCTTCCCAAGCTCTAGTTGAAAATAGGTGTTGCCTGCTTGGCCTTATTCTCTCTCTCTCTCTCTCTCTCTCTCTCTCTCTCTCTCTCTCTCTCTCTCTCTCAAGATGAATGAGCTTATTTTCATTTAGCACTTACAGAATCCTATCCAACATCAAAAACTAGGTTTCAAGTTGCCTGAGGGATAAACAGGATTCAGAGGGTCTCTACTGTGGGAATCATACAACATACTGGTCATACCTTCCATGCAATCTGGCTTTTAAGAAATAAGTGGGACCACAGAGGAAACTCTTCATCTAGCCAACAGACTCGAACCAGTATCATTAACTATGGAGTCATCTTATATTACAGAAAACAGACGTTCTTGCCTTTCAAAATACTCTTCCTTCATTTTTCATCACATAAGATAAAAGAAATCATTAAGACATGATGATTCGGCTAAAAGGGAATGGACCTGATTTTTAAACAAGCTGATTGTGACATAAATAGCCCATTGCTCCTTTTAAGGAGAGTTACAAGGCTCCACACTGAATTTGGCCTTATTTTCTGATTGTCAAATGTAAGTTACAGAAAATGCAGTGTGGGTTTGATGAAGTCTGTCCTGTGAAATAGATGTGGTTCAAGTAACCAAATCTAGGTTTTGTTCTTGCCTGTTAATATAGGTAGTTCCATAGACCCCACTCTTTGCCCACTTTTCTCATTCCAGGTCCAGTCAAGTAATTTCCATCTAGGAAATTGGATTGGCTCACTCACCTTTATGGATCTCTGTCCATGTCCATCTCACTGGAGGCCTTATCCTAACCATTTTTCCCACACCCACTGCCTCTCTCCCTTGGCCTATGAACATGCCAAAGTCCATCACTTCTTAAAGGCAGAAACAAAGCCATCATTTTAGCTTCTTAAGCTAGAACTTCGGTCTCATAATTAACATTCTTGAATCACATTCTTGAATTAACATCTGAATGTCCTCTACTCCATTTATTCCTTATTTTATTGTAGTATGAGTTCTACTCAGCCGTTTTCTGAAAATTCTACTTATCTTTTGGACTCTTGGTTGCTTTCACCATTAGCGTATTCTATTAAATTCTATTAAAATATTGGGGCTGGAGCAATAGTATAGCATGGACAGTTTTTGCCTTGTACCCGGCAGACCCAGGTTCAATTCCTGAACCCCTAACACCGCCAGAAGTAATTCCCAAATGAAGAGTAACCTCTGAGCATCACTGGGAGTGACCCCCAAAAAAATTACCTTTGACTTCAGGACATACCTTTCTATTCTTTCACCTCTTTTTTTCTTACCTGTTAATAAGAAATAAGAAACTCTTAGAACTGGACTTACCCAGTTATATGCTAAGAGAGGAGGACTTATTAGTTATGTGCTGCTAATAAGGAAATCCTGTTAATAAGAAATTGTTGGTATTTCTCAGAGACCTGCTCTTTGCTTTCTCTTCTTTCTTACTTTCCATAGATTTCGGTATCAGTAATTGCAAATCTGTAGTTCACTCGAATTTTCATGTTTTTTAGCTTTATCTTTGCTCTTCTAAACAACTCAGTTTCTTTTTGTTTTGTTTTGTTTTTTGGGTCGCACCCGGCAATGTTGAGGGGTTACACATGGCTCTGCACTCAGGAATTACTCCTAGTGGTGTTCCGGGAACCATATGGGATGCCTGAGATCGAACCCGGGTCTGACAGTGAGCAATGCAAAGACCCTACCCACTGTGCTATTGCTCCGGCCCCCAGTTTCTTTCTTTTCCCATTCAACATAATCCAAAGTTGATTTTAACTTCTTCATTTTCTTATTTACAATGAATTCTGTGTGAAGTAATTGTGCTGTCATGCACATGTTTGGTGATCTATATGTCAGAGGGACATTCAGTCTTGTGTTCTATTTGAATTGCAGTAAGCTTCAGGAAGATGTTTTATCTTGTCTACCAGGGTATTCATTAAGTGAAGGAAAGAATAATCTGGAGAAAGAAAATAATATGCCAAGACATTGGAACATGAAGAGGTCTAACATTTGCCAGAAAGTCAGTAATTCTATGTACTTAAAACCTTCTGTACCTTAAAGATAAGGGAATGCCTAGCCCACAGGTCACAAATCATATAGTCTGCCCTTTGTACATGATGGGACAGAAAAATTAAGCTTCTTGTTGGCTGCCTGCAACTTGTCTGACTATACTGTATGGCCCACAGATTACATTATAAATATCCAAATGGTCCTTGGCA
Source organism: Cryptotis parvus (assembly GCA_021461705.1). Taxonomy (NCBI): domain Eukaryota; kingdom Metazoa; phylum Chordata; class Mammalia; order Eulipotyphla; family Soricidae; genus Cryptotis; species Cryptotis parvus. Next base: position 69,016 of record JAJIBD010009214.1, read on the forward strand.
GAAAGAAGATTCCCCAATCCTGATCTATTAATGGATATGATCTGAATTGTAATTAAGTTTGGAAAAGTACCTCTGCCTGCTTCTTCCTTCCTCAGTATACATTTCTCTTGATTGCTGTAAGAGTATTTGTTTGGAAATAGTTACTGCTCTGTCACTCTCATATCATATACTTAAATATTTCTTCTTTACCTTTCTGAGGCTCCAGAGTACCAGAAGCATACAAAAGACCTTTTATGATCTAGTTCTTCACTTTCAGGGTTGGGTCACAGTTTTTATTACTTGAAACTACTAACCTTTATAGAGTAATGATTCCCTTTACAAATCCCCCTCCTTTTCCATATTTATCATCAGTTAATGCTTCTCTTAGCATATAACTGATGATAAGTCCAGTTCTGAGAGTTTATATCAGAGGAGAATGAAGAATCAAATTTCTAAGCACACGCCATTATTTCTGCTATTGACTTATTTATGCATTTTTTATCAGTTTCAGTGTGAAACTATATTTAGTTTTGAATTTTTAGACAGAATGCCTTTAGTGAACTCCCAAGTTGATTTGTTCTGTCCCCAGATAATGAAACTGGCATGTGTAGAGATGGGCACGAACCGTACATCACTGCTTTTTCAGAGCTTAAATGTGAGCAGTGAAAAAACTGAACTGGTATATTAAATGTAGGAAATTGCTGTTTTTAACCTTGGCCATGGGGAAAGAGGCAAGCATCAGTACCAATGGGACACACATGTTGATTTTCCTGATGTACTTAAAACTTCAACCATCCAGGGCCCATGGGGCAGAGTCCTGGGTGTAGACAGGCCTGTCTCCTGTCTGCCACCTGCCAATGCAGCTGGGCACCTCAGTCACACCTGTAACACCTCGACCTTTGAATTCTTAGACCAGAAGACAGTGTTCTATATAATCTTAAAAGATTCATTTTCTTTCCATTAGTTAAAAGACTTGGCCTTTGTGAAAAAGGAACAAAGACAAACCTTTGGGATACAAGAAAATTAAGGAGGCTCCCAAAGCTTTGTAATCAACCAGTCAAATTCTATTTCTGTACCATCTGCCTGCCTTTCCACGGGACCACACTAGTTTATTACCAGTCAGATCTGCTAAGGCATCTCCCGCACCTGGAACAAGTGAACATAAAGTTTCAGGTCATCATAAATTGAGCAAATAGCTTATCTATTTGTTAGAAAGGAGGTCTTTGGGAGTGGAGACACAAATAATGTCCTCCCATTATAAAATGCTTATTCCTTAAGATGTATTCAAGTGGAAGGTCACTGGTGAGTTCCATTTGTTTACGTTTTTTGGGCGGTGTCATACCCAGCAATGCTCAGAGCTCACTCCTGGCTCTACATACACTCAGGGATTACTCCCGGTGGGCTCAGGGTACCAGGGATCAAATTTGATTCAGCCGTGTGCAAGGCAAGCACACTACCACTGTATTATCACTCCAGCCCCAGTAGCATGTTTGTTTGTTTGATATTTCTCTGGGGACATCTCACTATATATTCCAGACTACAATCTGGCAGAGCCTGGTAAGCTACCCGTGGTGTATTCCATATGCCAAAAACAGTAACAATAATGGACCTCATTCCCAATGAATGGAGATGTTACTGGTGCCTGCTTGAGCAAATTGATGAACAACGGGAAGACAAGTGATACAAGTGACAAGTGATACTTAAAATGTTACTTCAGTAATAAATAATAGCTATCCATTAGTCTATTTGATACTTAGAAGTTTAAGTACTAGATAGCACATTTTTATTAGTATTTTAGATAGTTTCTAAAAAGCTTTTTAAAAAAAGCTTCATGTTATTTTTCACTTAATCCCTAAAGCATATGGCTGTGGGGCAGGGCTGGTAGCTCTGTGGTCAGTGGCCTTGCATATACAGGGATCTGAGTTCAAACTTTGGCATTTCAGGGCCGCATCTGTACCACAGTGTATAGGTGTGGGCCCTGTTTCCTTTCACAGAACCCTTCAGTCCACTTGACCAAGTATTGCTGGGAGTAGTTCCTTAATCTCCTGAATACTGCTTGTCAGGGCCCACTTTCCCTCACCCTATCCCCCAAAAGTGTGTGTGTGTGTGTGTGTGTATAAGGCTACTGATTGCTTGAATCTTGCTAGTTTTAAATTCATATTCTGGGCCAATTATAGACCTCATTCCCATGACCTGATGGAATGGTTTGAGGCTCTTTATGTTCCTGGAGCAAGCAGGTGCCCTTGGGCTCTACTTGCATGAGACAGGTTATATGGAGATGTTACTGGTGCCCGCTTCGAGCAAATCAGCGATGAACAGGAAGACAGTGATACAGTGATTCTGGGCCAAAGCCGTAGTACAACTGGTAGGACACTCTCCTTAGGTTCGATCCCTGGCATTCCATATGGTTCCCAGAGCCCTGCCAGTAGTGATCCCTAAGTCCTAAGAACTTCTGGGTGGGGGTCTCCACCCCTTTCCCCCAAAAAAGTCATAGTCTCACATATTTTCAAGATACTTCTAAGTGGGCTATCAACTAACACCTCAGGTTTTATCAAGTTTTACTTTGGTGTAATTTTACAACTGACGAAAATTATTTATCTGGTGAAAGTTTAATCTGGGGGCGGTGCAATAGCCCAGCGGGTAGGGCATTTGCCTTGCACGCGGCCGGCCCATGCCGGCCTGGGTTCGATCCCGGCATCCCATATGGTCCCCCAAGCACCGCCAGGAGTTATTCCTGAGTGCAGAGCCAGGAGAAACCCCTGAGCATTGCCGGGTGTGACCCAAAAAGCAAAAAAAAAAAAAAAAGAAAGTTTAATCTGTAGCTGCTTGTAACGTATAATGTATTATAAGAGAGTTAGACTTTACTGGACTGAATTCTAACTGACTTTTTATTTTTCCTATCTTATAGAAAAGCAGCATCTGTGATAGCAAAGTACCCACACAAAATAAAGAGTGGAGCAGAAGCTAAGAAATTGGTGAGTTTAGTAAGGAAGTTGATTGAGGAGATCACTCATGTGTGAGTCTCTTGGTTTTGCACTAAACTATATATGCCTTTCAGAAGCTGTGCTTACTGGATGTGGTAGTTTAATCTTTATTTTGTTTTTTGAGTCTTTGAGCCGCATTTGACTGTGTGAACTTATTCCTGGTTGGGCGTGGGAGCCTAAATGGGGTGCTGGGCATTGAATCTGGGTTGACCAAATGCAAAGCTAGTGCCCTACCTGCCAAACTTACTCTCTGTCCCCCTATTTTTTATATTTTTGAGAATTCAATATTTTTTTTTTCATGGTGGCAGTATCAATTTACAACTCCACTAATAATCAGCAATATTTGTTAGCTCTTGTCTTTTTATAATGGCATTCTAATAGGCATTACGCACACACACCCACAAGCACATACGTAATTTTGTTTTGGGGCCAGATCCAACTGTGCTCAGGGCTTAACGCCTGGGACTGCAGTCAGGCATGGTGAGTCCCTGGTGTAGCTTGGGGATGTCACATAGGATGCTCCATACAGTCTCCCTCCCACACCTACGCTTTTATTGCTTGACAATTATGACTTTGGTGTATACTGTTAGCCTACTTTTTACCACCACTAACTCACCCTAAACCTTTCACCTCTGCCCTTGTGTTAGTTTTGTCCCACCTCATCATTTGCTCCCCACTTTCTTAAAAGTGAAGTACTGTGATTTACAATAGTGTTAATATTTTAGGTATATCGCTTGTATCACTTGTCTTCCCATTCTTCATTGATTTGCTTAAGCGGGCAGCAGTAACATCTCCATACATCCTGTCCAAGGCCATTTGCTCGCTCCAGGAACATGAAGAGCCTCAATTCCTTCAGGTCATGGGAATGAAGTCCATAATTGTTACTGGTTTTAGGCATATCAAATACAACACGGGTAGCTTGTCAGGCTCTGCCTTGTAGGTGGTACACTGTTAGTAGTAGGCTCTCATCTTGAGTTTTACTGATGAACCTCAACGGGAGAGATCTGCTTTTCTCTTAGGTGGAGCTCTGAAGAGCTGTGGAGTCTGGATTTTGAGAATGACTGACCTCGTGGTGTGGGGATTCCCTGGGCTTCTTGCTAGGCTCACTGGGATGATGGGCCACGGCTAGAAACTGCCTAGAACTGTGTATAAATGTGAAAGATCTTGGGAAGGACCTGGTCCTAACTTCCAGTATTATCTAAGACTATCGCCAGCACAGTTGTGGGTCTGGAGTATCTTCCGGGTTGCTGGCTATGGTGGTTGGGAGTTCGCAGCCACGTCTTCTGACATGGAGGTGGAGGAATGGAAGAGCCTAAATCCCCACTCCAAATCCAGCCAGTATGGACCTCCCGCACGTGTGAACGAACCCTTGGAGCTGGCCGAGCCATTTACTGCCCTCTGAGCTCCGTGGGCTGCTTCCACGTGGGGCCGAGCAGTGCAGCTGTGGGTCTGGAGTGGTTGGGTCTAGAGTGTCTCTCTTCGGTGTTGCCGGCACAACTGTGGGTCTGGAATGTCTCTCTTCCAGGGTTTCTGGCCCCAGAAATATATATATATATATATATATATATATATATATATATATATATATATATATATACCATTATATACCTAAAATATAAATATATATATATATTTTAGGTATATAATGGTATATATAGGCTATATATCATTATATATATATATATATATATATATATATATATACCATTAGGTATATATATTTTAGGTATATATAATATATATTATTTACTTAAAGTGATTTGTTACCACTGTATGTATGATTTTGTATGTATGATTTTATCTTTTTAAATTTTCTCTGTAGCCTGGAGTAGGAACAAAAATTGCCGAGAAGATTGATGAGTTTTTAGCAACTGGAAAATTGCGGGAAACTGGAAAAGGTAAAATTCTTATTTACCTGTTTTGATTAGAGTGCCTAATTTTTGGCATTTATTATGTGTGCCATTGCAGGATGATGTTATTTTGGTCAGACTAGAAGGAAAGAAGGGTGGAATTATTGACTTTTTAAATTTTATTTTATTTTATTGTTACTGTTTTTGGCATATCGAATACACCACAGGTAGCTTGCCAGGTTCTGCCATGGCTCTGGGTTCATCCTAGGGGTCCAGTCTTTTTCTAGGTCAGACCATGAACCATCCAGGGCTCACAGGGCAGAGCCCTGGGTGTAGACAAGCCTGTCTCCTGTCTGCCACCTGCTGACGCAGCTGGGCACCACAGCCACACCTGCAACACCTCAAGGGGCTGGTGAACACCTTTTATTTTATTTTATTTTATTTTAATCCGATTTAATTTTATTTTATTATTTTCCCCCAAATATTATTACACCATTTTAGACATACAATTGAAAGATGCTCATGTAGAGTTTTGGTTCTACAGTGTTCCAACACCCATCCCTCCACCCAAACCCATCTCCCATCACCAATGTCCCCACCTCCCTCCCCTCCCTCCCACACCTCAACTACTTGGCAGGTTCTGTATGTCATTTCTCTCCTCTTTATTCTCCCTCCCGCCAAACTTTCCTGCTCTTTGTGGAATGCAGTGCATTAAAAGACATTACTGTTTCCACTATTTTAATGGACCGCGTGGCCGCAAGCGGCTGCGCGACCTGGGCTCGAACTGGTTTTGCTCTGTTAATCTGGTCGTGAGGCAGTTTCCCAACCTCCGGACAGCGAAAATGGTGGCTAGTGTGATGGGCGAGTCTCATCCGGCTGCTTCGGGACCCCCCAGAGGTGACGGGCCCACTCCCAAAACCCGTCTGCCCTCCTGGGGTCCCCTATTCAGCTGGGCCCGGGGCAAGCCGAGTTCCAGCCTCCCCCAGCCGCTTGTGAGCCTCTTCATGTTATGGCTGATGGCCCCCGGGCAGCTCCTGGCGGGGCCACCAGGCTCGACAAAATGGAGAGGGGAATGGCCGAACCCTGACTCCATTTGATGAATTCCCAGTGATTCCCGCTTCTGGGAGCCGCCTACCTGGGCTCGAACTGGTTTTGCTCTGTTAATCTGGTCGTGAGGCAGTTTCCCAGCATCCGGACAGCGAAAATGGTGGCTAGTGTGATGGGCGAGTCTCATCCGGCTGCTTCCGGGACCCCCTGAGGTAACGGGCCCACTCCACAAAACCCGTCTGCCCTCCTGGGGGTCCCCTATTCAGCTGGGCTCGGGGCGAGCCAAGTTCCAGCCTCCCCAGCCGCTTGTGAGCCTCTTCATGTTATGGCCAATGGCCCCCTTTATTTTATAAAACTATGAAATGATGATGATGCCAGTTTTGGTCTTTCATAAATTTGCTTTTTTTTAAATTGTTGACTCAGGTCAGCTATAACTGCTTTGCAATTATTGTTTAGCTGCCTACATTATATATGAATGCTTCCATATTTTTGTTACCCAGATCTCTGTGGTGTCTTAGCAAACTCACGTATTTCCCTTAGAAAATCTGGGTCTGTTCTGGAGAGATTAGGAAGAAGATAAGGGACTTGCCTTTATCATGGCTGACCTGAGTTCTACCCCCAGCACCGGATACGGTGCCCAAGCATTGCCAGGAGTGGTCCCGGATCACAGAGGTAGGAGTAAGTCCTGAGCACTTCAAAGCTGAAGAGGACAAAAAGAAAAAGTTCAGTCTTTAAATTAGCATTCCAATAATTCTATCGTTTACATTTTTTTTTTCCTTAAAGATCAGACAGGATGATACAAGTTCATCTATCAATTTCCTGACTCGAGTTACTGGCATTGGGTAAGAACTATTTTATTGTTCTAGTAGACAACAGAAATAAGGTGTTTTTTTTTTTCTCTTGTTTTTGAGCCACACATAGTAATGCTCAGCTCTTATTTCTGTCTCTGCCCTCAGGAATTACTCCTGACAGGGCTAGGAGGACCATGTGGGATGCTGGGGATCAAATTAGGTCAGCTGGGTGCAAGGCAAGCAACCTATCCAGTGTACTATCTCTCTGGCCCCAGGGTTGGTTTTATTTTTTTTTTCTATTTTCTTTCATTTGTTGTTGTTGTGATGATAGGGGTCGCACACACATGATTGTGGTACTCATGAGGAAATTGCACAGTTTGGATGTGGTGCTTATATATTATGGTTTCTCAGGGTCTCATACTGGGCTACGGTGCTTGTCATATGTGGCTACAGTATGTTTGATATCACAGTATCACATACTTTGAGGTCCTGAAGTTTCTAAACAATAGAGCTTCTGGAACTGTGCTTAGCGTATGTCAATGGGACTGGGAATTATCACTGAATCATCCCACACACCCTTACTTTTTTTTTTTAAATGTCACCCAAACTAAAGTACATGCTATTTCCTGGGGCCAGAGCAATAGTACAGCGGGTAGGGTGTTTGCCTTACATGCGGCGGACACGAGTTCAATTTCTGGCATCCCATATGGCCCCCTGAGCACCACCAGGAGTAATTCCTGAATGCAGAGCCAGGAGTATCCCTGACCATTGCCAGGTGTGACCCCACAAAAAAGTACATGCTATTTCCTGTCAACTTGTAGCTTTGTCCACTTTAATGAAGTGGGATTCACTATTCCTTTACCTACATAATTAAAACTGGTTCTCTAATTGCTGCTTCTATTGTAAAAGCCCCTCATATATTACCTCTGCTCTGAAATTAGTTCAGTTCCATTGCCAGAAATAATTTGTTTCCATAAAAAGGGCATAACCCCTTGGGGACCCATTAACATGAAGTGTTTGAAGTTCTTGTTTGTTGATATAGCTGTCTGTTATCTTTCTCCCTGTCCTCTCTTTATCCCAGTTGGAATATATCTAAATGGGTATATGTTCATAATAGATTCCCAGCAAATCTTTTTTGAATGAAGTTTGTTTTTTTTTTTTTTTTTTTTTTTTGGGGGTCACACCCGGCAATGCTCAGGGGTTTCTCCTGGCTCTACACTCAGGAATCACTCCTGGCGGTGCTCGGGGGACCATATGGGATGCCGGGGATCGAACCCAGGCCAGCATGGGCCGCGTGCAAGGCAAACGCCCTACCCGCTGGGCTATCGCTCCGGCCCTGAATGAAGTTTTCAAGCGCCTTATGTCTGTTTTATAAATAAACTACTTGGATATTATGAGACCTACTTGCTTAGAATTTTTTTTCAGTGGATGTTCATGGTTGGAGTGGGAGGGGGGTCGTCTGGCCCATGAGGGCCTCCATTTTCCACATCCAGATTTCCCTCTCGTCAGAACTCCACCCAGCAGACCAGCCTATCACAGCCTGGCTCATCGAGATCCACCCTGCAGCATTCTTTTTTTAAATCTGGCTCAGGTATGCTGATCCAGAGACTCACAGACATGGTGCAGAGCTGCTACTGGCTCTCCCTGTGCCCAGCCGCCACGAGGCGCCCAGGAGGGATGGCGGGTTCTAGCCCTGACCCGCCACCCCAGCAGAGGTGGGGCAACAAGCCAGACGACCCCCCCACTCCATGAGGGCCTCCATTTTCTTTTTGTGTGTGTGTGTGTGTGTGTTTTGTTTTTTTTTTTCTTTTTTTTGCTTTTTTGGGTCACACCGGCAATGCTCAGGGGTTACTCCTGGCTATGCACTCAGGAATCACTCCTGGCGGTGCTCGGGGACCATATGGGACCATATGGGACGCCGGGATCGAATCCGGGCGGCACAGGCCGGCTGAGTGCAAGGCAAATGCCCTACCCGCTGGGCTATCGGCTCCAGGGCCTCCATTTTCCACATCCAGACTTCACCCTTGTCAGAACTCCACCAGCAGACCAGCCTATCACAGCCCGTCTTGTGCGGCCACTTGCGGCCAGGCGGTTCATCAATAAATGCTGGATTTAGATATGACTACAAGAGTATGCTACCTGCACGGCAGAGCCTGGCAAGCTACCCGTGTCTTATTTGGTATGCCAAATACCAGTAACAATTTTAGACCTCATTCCCATGACCTGATGGAATGGTTTGAGGCTCTTTATGTTCCTGGGGCAAGCAGATGCCCTTGGGCTCTACTAGCATGAGACAGGACATATGGAGATGTTACTGGTGCCCGCTCGAGCCAATCGATGATGAACGGGAATACAGTGATACAGTGATGTTCATGGTTCTCTTGATTGAGGTTTCAGAGATATTCTTTAGGTAAAACTGAACATTACCAAAATAGCCATTTATGTTTCAGCAAGTCTTGTTGTACTCATCAATTATTCTATGTTGAATTTGATAAGCTGGTTATTTGTTACAAGAATCCTAAGTTTTACCTAATATTGAGATAATACTTTACTTTCTTTGTAGTCCCTCTGCTGCAAGGAAGTTTGTTGATGAAGGGATTAAAACATTAGAAGGTGAGTCTCTACAAATAGGTCACTAATTGCAGGTTAAATATAGTCATGAAGGACTCTTAACTGCTCTAACAGCTAAAGCTTGAAAAACTGTTTCTCAGTTATAGATAAAAGTGACAATTTTGAATTTTTTATTTTGTTTTTATTTCAGGGGGCCACACCAGGCGGTGCTCTGTACTTACTCCTGGCTCTGTGCTTAGGGGTCACTCCTGGCAAATTCGGGGAACTATATGGGGTGCCAGGGATCAGACCTAGGATTGCCATATGCAAGGCAAGCACCTTATCCACTGTTCTATCTCTCTGGCTCTTAGTTTTTAATTACTTAATTTTATTAATGTACTTATTTTTTGCTTTTTGGGTCACATCTGGTGATGCTCAGGGGTTACTTGAGGCTCTGCACTCAGGAGTTATTCCTGGTGGTGCTCAGGGGACCATATGGGGTGCCAGGGATTAAACACAGATTGACTGCATGCAAGGCAAGTGCCCTACCTGCTGTACTATCACTCTCGCCCCTAGTTTTTCATTTTTAACTGTAGTAAAGAGTAGTTTATATTGCCATACATGTTTAGGTTTTTAACTCTGTAGAAAATTAAGAAAAGTCGATTTTATTGATTTGTTTAAAGGAAGTGATTTTATTTACAGTGTTTTAAAGTTCTTAAAATTGTTTGTTTCCTTAATCTTTTTTTCAAATTTTTTTTTTTTTTTTTTGCTTTTTGGGTCACACCCCCGGCGATGCTCGGGGTTACTCCTGGCTCTGCACTCAGGAATTACTCCTGGCAGTGCTCGGGGGACCATATGGGATGCGGGGAATCGAACCCAGGCCGGCACAGACCGGCCCCTTGCAAGGCAAACGCCCTACCCGCTGGGCTATCGCTCCGGCCCCTGTTTCCTTAATCTTTGAAAGTTTTAGAAAGAGTTCTACACAGCTTAAAAACTAAGTTCCATGTATTAAGAGTTTATGATATTTAAATACTTATTGAAGGAATTTTTTGCTTTCAAAGATTTGATAATAGAATCTAGATCTTGTAATCATACTTTTTGAGTGGTGTGAAGTATATATGAATATATGTGTACATATTTACATATTTATGAATATAGATAAATACAAACATGTTTACCATAAACTTATATAAATGTTTATGAGAGCCATAAGCAACTCAAATGTTTATGAACAATTTATATAGACAGATTTTAGTGACTAACCTGGGTTTGAATAATGTAATCTCTGCTACTCTAGTAGAGTAGATGGTGAGATTCAACAGGGACTAAGACACATACCTTATACCTGCTGATCTTGTTTTATTCCCAGCACACTTTTTTGACCCCCTGAGCACGTGCCAGAAATAAGCCCTGAGAGCCACTGGTTATGGCCCCAAACTAAACCAAATCAAACAAATTAGAATGGGTGAGCATGGTACTTCAGTTTTTCAGATGCAATATTGAATCATAATTTGTCTCATCTGATTTCGTGTAGTAATAAGTGCACCTAACAGAGTGCTTGGTGGCTTGTCAGTACTTAAAAATAATAACTGTATTGTAAGCATAAATCAGTAATATTATTACTGTAAGAATTTGAATGAGGGACCAAAGAAATGTACAGTGGGTGAGGCACTTGCCTTGCAGATGAAAGACCCAAGTTTTATTCCCTTTCACGTGTATGGTCTCCTGAGCTTCCTTAGAAGTGATCCCTGAGCACTTAACAAAGCCAGGAGTAAGTCATTTATAAGTATAATCATTACTTATAAATACTAACTGAGCAGTATGGCCCCAAAACAAAACATAGCAAAAAATTGTGTGAGTCACATAGTTGGAACATGACTCCACTACATCTGCATCTCAGACTGGGTTCATGCTTTTCTTCTATGGCATTTATCTGAGTGAAATATTGGTTAAAGAGGTCAAGCTGATTTCTTCACACATTGAGTTGCATCCCTTAGGAGTGTAATGAATCTGTTATGGTTGTATAGAATGTAATGGTTTTTGTGTTACATTTCCTAGCTAGTGATATTAATAGCTGTATGTTCTGTCACTATCTGTCTATAACAAATTTAGTATCTTTTTATTTCCAGTCTGTTTTTCCAGTGCTAGCGATCAAATCCAGGTGATAAGCAGGCAGAGGATGCATGTTACCACTGAGCCACATCCCCAGCCCTTATTTCCAGGCATAGTCCTTAGAGTTTATTGTATGCACACAGAAACGCCATAAAGATGTTTCATTTTCTCGTGTTATATCTCCAAAGAGAGTTGATATTTTTGAATATATGGGTGGTTATAGGAATTGCTTCTCAAAGCATACATCTTTTGCTATTTCTTTAACAAAGTTCAGTTTTATACTTGTGCACAGTAAAAGAATACCCAAAAGCAAATAAGTCACTTTTAGATTTAAGCTATAACCATATGATTGAAAGATTTTAAATTAAAAAACGAAGGTAATATATTTCCTTTCAGTAAGATTGTCGTTGATTTGCCTCACAAATTATTACTTATAAATACTAACTGAATGAATGAACAATTAGACAATATGAATGAACTTAGTATTATGTAAAATAGTGCATTGAGAAATCTGGTTATATTACTACTACTAGCTATAAATTAAGCAATATAGTTCTTATAAACCTCCTTTTTTTGTTTTTTTTTTATAGAAAACTTATGTTTTCCTATATTGATTTAAAGAATTTTATCTAGTTCTTAATATCTGAAAATATTTTCATTGTCTTTCCAGAGAGTCATCTTTATGTATTTTCCTGGTAGTTCCTTATAAAAAGGGGCACTGAATTTAGCGTTCCCCCACCCAACATGTTTAAATTTTACCTCAACTTTATCTTCTATACAGACCTCCGAAAAACGAAGATAAATTGAACCATCATCAGCGATTGGGCTGAAGTAAGAGAATATTTTCTTTTGACATGAGATATAAAAGTAAAATATTTTACAGTCATTCTTTGATAGACCACGATAGTTATCAGAGAATTCAGGCTTAGCTAAATGCAGCCATTTTCCTATATAAAAATACTAAGATATAATGCAAACTCTATTGAAATTATTCCCATATTCAAACATTTTGTTATTGCCTTCTAACATGTTTGCTGATTTCCCTCATTCTTTTGGCTTTCTCGGGAACTTGTCTTAAAATGCATAATACTAAGTGCATCAGTCAGCCAGCTGGTGTCTCTTTCATGCTTACTCTCTGCAAAGCACTGCAGTAGGTTTGAAGTAAGGATATAAACAAATTTAGCATAGATTACACTTTAAAAAGATAGGAAATGACCACAAGACACTAAAATTTCATTGGAGAAATAAAATCCGAATAAGTGAGTGTAAGCAGAACTGGCAGGCATGTGTGTATATTAGTATAAGTAGTTAATTATTTTTGCCGGATACATGCAGAAACTTTCTGTGTAATTGATTATTTATAATGCTTAAGCTATACTTGCAGAAATGTGTAGCTCCTGTGTTTTATGTAGTTTTGTTGGTAGTTTAGGTATTTGAGGGAGGGATTTAATGAAATATAATTGACATACAACTTAATTAGTTTCAGATATAAAGCAGAGATTCTATAGTGAGGACTAGAGAGATAGTGCAGCAGGTAGGGCAATTGCCTTGCACACAACTGCCCTAGATTCTATTCCCAGACTATCACATATGGTCTCCCAAGCACTGCTAAGAGTGATCCCTTACTGTATAGATAGAAACAAGTTCTGAGTACTGCTGATGTAGCCCCCCAAATTTAAAAAGTTTTAAATGAACAAAATGTAATAGCTGTTCAGTTTTGTGTGTGTGTGTATTATTCTTAAATCATTCTTTATCATTCTTAATGGTACTCTTACTAAGATATATTTTTATTGTAACCTATTGAAGTGCAATTTATATGTGATACAGCACACCCATTTAAAGTGTGACAGTTCAGTGGTTTTTAGTATATTCATAGAGTTGTATGGCTTACTTCAGTCCATGTTAGAACATTTTTCTTTTCATCAATGAGCTGTACCCTTTAGTAGTCACTCCTTATCTCTCCCCCAGCTTCCCGTACCCTCCCTGCTATCCTGGCAAACATCAAATGCTGGCACTATTAATTTGTCTAATATAAATTAAATCATGTAATATGTGGTCTTTTATGATTGGATTATTTCACTTAGGATGATGTCTGGGTTCACTTATGTTGTAGAATAATATTTTTTAAATGTTTATAGGGTTTAAGAACAATAAATAAACTGTAATGTTTTGACTTCCAAGTGGGAGCAGTCTAAATTGGAAACAGCCTAGCCTACTTTACTTATGTGAATATGCGTATATTTAATGGGAATATCTGGAAATATCATAAACGAAGACACAAGGATTTTGGTCTAAGATAAGGATGTTAAAGGATTTTACCACTGTCATCTTAATGAATTTTATTTTAGTCTTGATTTTTCTTTATGATTTGCTGGCTTAGGGACATTTGTTTTAGGTGCCAATTAACTTTTAAGAAAACCTAAATTTCACAGAACTTTTTTTCTCTACTTAATCTTTTTTTCATAGATATTTTGAGGACTTTGAGTTAAGAATTCCTCGGGAAGAGATGTTACAAATGCAAGTAAGAGTGTGCTAATTTTTTTAATTAGAATTAAGAATATCACATGAAAAGCCATTTTAGAATACTGACTTAATCTTTTTTCTATTAGGCTATTGTGCTAAATGAAGTTGATAAAGTAGATTCTGAGTACATTGCTACAGTCTGTGGCAGCTTCAGAAGAGGTAATATGCTTCTTGTCTTAGTTTATTTATGGTGTTCTTCATGTTAAGAGTTGCTTGCTGTGTATGAGAAATATATATTAAAAAAGATATAACTTAGGGCTGGAGAGAGCATGCAGTGGATAAGTAGTTGCTGCTAAGTAGAAAGAGCATTGTGTTAAGGCCAAAAGTCCTGGATCCTTTTTTGTTCTTTTCAGTTTGGGGTCCACACCCAGCAGTGCTCAGGGCTTTCACCTGTCATTGTGCATAGGCATAGGGTCACTCCTGGCTGGGCTTAAGGGACCATATCTGTGCCAGGGATTGAATTCCAGGCCGGCCGTGTGCAAGTCAAGCACGTTCCTCTCTCTACTATCTATCCAGTCCCAGACCTGAATTCTTTTTTGGTCTGTGGGCAATGGCTGGTGGTGCGCAGGGGCTACTCCTGACTAGGTGCTGAGGTAATACTCCAGAGGTAATGCAGTGCTGGGGATTAAACCCAGAGCCACAGCCTTTTGAATTAACCGTGGCCCAAGACCTGGGTTCTGAGGCCAATCTGTCACTACTTGTGTGTGTGTGTGTGTGTGTGTGTGTGTGTGTGTGTGTTGTTTTAGTTGGGAGGTGTTTGGCTACACCCAGCAGTGCTCAGGGGCAACTGAATCAGACCTGGCCATGCTTGGGAGGTCATATCTGGTGCCAGGGATCAGACCATGTCAGCTATGTGCAAGGCAGATGATTTAATTCCCATATTATCTTTCTGGCCCTCATTACATGATCTTAATTAAAGATGTCTCTCACATCCATTTTCCATACTTGTAAAATCACTGTATCACTGTATTCCCATTCATCATCAATTGGCTCGAGTGGGCACCAATAACATCTCCATATGCCCTGTCTCATGCTAGTAGAGCCCAAGGGCATCTGCTTGCTCCAGGAACATAAAGAGCTTCAAACCATTCCATCAGGTCATGGGAATGAGGTCTAAAATTGTTACTGGTATTTGGCATACCAAATAAGACACGGGTAGCTTGCCAGGCTCTGCCGTGCAGGTAGCATACTCTTGTAGTCATATCTAAATC
>JAJIBD010009215.1:0-61135 GCA_021461705.1 Cryptotis parvus
TTACTGGTGCCCGCTCGAGCAATTTGATGATGAACGGAAAGACAGTGACACAGTGACAGTGATACACTCAACATCTGGCAGTGTCTAATATGATCAAGAAATGTATATGTCCAAAACTCATTCAAATATCAAAAGAAAAATTAAAGAAAATATAATACTTATAACAAAAGTCCCAAATATTACTTTCTCGACTCTCACAATCTATAAACATTTACTTGTATTTTTATTTTCAAAGTAATAAAGCCATATCTGCTTTTGTATTTTTTATATATTGTACAAACTTACAGAAATTAAACTATGTTACCAAGACATGAAACTTTTACTGAAAATCGGAGGTATCTGTGGAAAGCCAAAAAGATACAATAATAAAAAGAATTTTAGAGTCAGACAAAGTTTACTCAAAAAGCTCTACCTTGGGAGCCTGAAGGTAGAGTGCAGCCAACCGAGTTCAACACCAAGCATCACATATGGTATTTCCCTTACCTCTACCTCCTCCTCCATCCACAACCCAACTCACACTGCCTGGAGTGAACCTTGAAGACAGGAGTGATCCCAAAAAACAAAAAGGAAAAAGAAAAAAAGCATGGGCAAGTTACTCTCTGACTCCATTCATTTTGATTTATTAATTTATAGCATAAAGGCGATTCTTTCTCTCTTCAAAAGTTAACTAAATAGTTACATGAATACACACTTAGTTCAGTCTATCTGGCATACAGTAAAGAGTCAATAATTTTTAAGTAATGGTAGTATCAATGGGATTAGAGCAATACTGATAGCAATAGCGGTTTTTAACCTTTGTAACAGCCCCAGGCCAGAGAGACCAGGAGAGATACTTTAAAAAACCACATGGCAGAAATAGAAATTGCTATGATAGCTATTTTTGTTAGTTTTAAAGTCTAATATCACAGAGTAAAAAATGTTACACAAGCAAACAATATATGAAGTGATAACAAATTTTCCACAGACCAGCAGGGAAATTTCTTCACATTGGCACCAATCCAAGGAATGGGCTGGTAGCTGAAAACTATTTTTTTTATTAAGTCATGAAATACACCATTACAAAGCTGTTTATGACTGGGTTATAGTGTTACAACACCCATCCCTTCACCAAGTACACATTTCCTAGCACCAATGTGCCCTATTTCCCTGTCACCTACCCCTCAAAACCTGCCTCTACGGCAGGCACTTTTCTTCTCTCTCTCACTTGCTCTCTTCTTTTGTGCACTGTTTTGCAAAACAAGACACCAAACAGTTACCATGCATATTCCCTTCCCTACTTCCAAACTCAGTTGTAGTTCAGCATTACTATTTCCAACTATTATTGTCGAATTGGTCCCTTCTCTATCTTACCTATCCTCCACTCCCCCCCACATTTGTGGTAGATTCTAACCCTTAGCAAGTCCTTCTGGCCCATTTTGCCTGGCCATGCATAGTAGTCACATACTATTTTTGTTTAATATCCCACAAATGAACAGTCATTCTGTATCTGTCCTTTTCCCTCTGGCTAATTTCACTCAACATGAGCCTCTCCATGTCCATCCATTTATAGGCAAATTTCATGACTTCATTTATTCCTAACAGCAGCATAGTATTCCATTGTGTACATGTATCAGTTTGTTTATCCAGTAGTCTGTTCTCGGGCACTCTGGCTGTTTCCAGATTCTGGCTATTGTGAACAGTGCCACTGTGAACATAGAAGTGCAGATAGTGTTTATGCCATGTGTTTTTGGCCTCCCAAAGTATATTACCAGGAGTGGTATTGCTGGGTCAAATGAGAGCTCAATTTCTAGTTTTTGGAGTAATGTCCATATTGTCTTCCAAAATGGACCAGTTGGCATTCGCACCAACAATGAATGAGAGTCCCTTTCTCTCCGCACCCACGCCAGCACAGGTTGCTCTTGCTCTTTAGGATGTGAGCCAGTCTCTGTGGTATGAGATGATATCGCATTGTTGTTTTGACTTTCATCTCCATGATGATTAGTGATGAAGAGCATTTTTTTTTATTTTTACAATTATAAAGATATACAATTAAAAAGTTCATATTTGGGTTTTGGTCATACAGTGTTCCAGCACCCATCCCGCCACCAGTGCCCATCTCCCACCACCAATGCCCCGGTTCCCTCTCCCTCCCCCAGCCCTCCTCCATGGCAGGTTCTTTATTTCTTTCCGCTTTCTCTCTCTTTCTCTTTTCCTTTCCCTCCAGACTATGGATTACAGAACATACATTAAAGGTTTGTCATGTGTATCTTTTTGCCTCTATTTAATGGAAGAGCATTTTTTTCATATGCCTTTTGGCCATCTGAATTTCTTCTTTGAGGAAGTTTCTATTTCTTCTCCCCCATTTTTGGATGGGGTTAGAGTCTTTTTGTTGTTGTAAAGTTCTACCAGTGCCTTGTATATCTTGAATATTAACCCGTTATCAGAAAGGTACTGAGTAAATATTCTTTCCCAATCTGTGGACTATCTTCATATCTTGGTCACCCTTTCTTTTGAGGTACAGAAGCTTTTTAGTTTAATATTGCTAATATTAACTAATATTTTTATTCAATGATGCTTCATTTCTGAAGATGCCTTTAACTTCAATGTTGTGAAGAGTTCTGCCTATGTTTTCTTCCATGTACCTTATAGATTCAGGTCTGATGTTGAGGTCTTTAATCCTTTTTTTTTTTTTTTTTGCTTTTCGGTCATGCTTGGCAATGCTCAGGGGTTACTCCTGGCTCTGCACTCAGGAATTACTTCCGAGTAATTCCTATTACAGAACTTAAAAAGTTTGGTTTATTTATTTTTATTTGGTCAAGTGTCGAGGATGCCGCTGGGGTCCCCGACAGTGTCAGGACAGAAGTTCTTTTCTACCTCCGAGGACACCGGGGAATAGATGAAAACTCACGAGTCCGGCACAGCTCCAAAAAAGGCTTTTAATAGTAAAAAAGTTCTCCCACAGCACTCCAATATAATGAACAAACTCTAGCTCTGGTCCGAACTTAGACCATACAAAAGAGCCTAAGTCTCCCACCAAAGAGAGAGGATCTCACCCGAGATGATTCCTACCCAGAAGAAAGAGCGAAAGGCCAAAGAGCAAAAAGCAAAAAGCAAAAGGCAAAAAGCAAACTTTGTATGCATTTAATAAAATAAGTAAAATTGAAAAAAAAAAGCCAAAAGCAAAAGGCCGAGGAGCCAAAAGCCACAGGAGCCAAAAGCTGAAAGCTGAGGAGTCAAAAGCCAAAGGGGCCTTAAGTCAGTCCCCTTAATTACACCAAAGTAATCCAGGGAGGATCTAGTGTCAACAAAGAACTCTAAACAGAGTGTAGTGCCACACCCTATCGCAGGTATAAACAAAGATTAAGCCAAGGATTAATTATCTCTTAATCTTATCTAAGATTATCTCTTATGTAAAACACTGGAGAGAGGGGGTGGGGCTGATATAAAAGTAATACATCTTAATTTCATGAGCTTCATGTAATCTAGATGGTACCCACAAGGTCCTTCTTATTATTATCTGCACCAGGGTGATTCTGAGTATCTTGTTCTCGTGTACTGAAAGGGTCACACTCGCCTGCTTAGAGCAAACTAGTATGATCCTTCCTATAGTCTTTCTATAGTCTCAGGGTAGCCAGGGTGGTAGTCTCCTGGTAAATTCTAACTGTCCCACGTTGGGTGCAGTGGGTAAAAAGAGGAGCTGTGCCCAATCTAGAAAACATAGAAGTCTTAGTAGACATTTAAGTCAGAAGATGTCTTTTACTATTAAAGCCTTCATAAGTCAGAAGTTATTCAGTCAAGGTGACTTCTGTAACTGCCACACTCTCTAGCAGTGTTTACATAGAAGAGAGGTCTCATTTGAATGAAACTTGGCTTAAATAGATTAAGCTGGGAGTGGGCAAAACAACAAAGCTCCCAGATTATCTAAACCTGTCCTCCAAGAGTCAGGGGACCATATAGGATGCTGGGGATCGAACCCAGGTCTGCTGCATGCCAGGCAAACGCCCTACCCACTGGACTATGGCTCCAGCAGTCTTTAATCAATTTTCATCTGACTCTTGTGCATGGGGTTAGATAGAGGTCTAAGTTCATTTTTTATTTTCTCATAGCTGATTCAGTTTTCCCAGCATCCTATGTTAAAAGAGGCTTTCCTTGCTCTACTTCATATTTCCTGCTGTTATTAAAAATTAAGTGATCCTATATTTGAGAGCACCTGTCAGGATATTCAACTCTATTACACTGTTCTGCAGGTCAGTCTCTATTTCAATACCATGTTGTTTTAATTACAACTGCTTTATAGTACAGTTTGGAATTAGGGAAGGTGATGCCTCCCATCCTTTTTTCCAAGGATTGCTTTAACTTGAAAATGATTCTT
Organism: Cryptotis parvus; assembly: GCA_021461705.1. Lineage (NCBI taxonomy): Eukaryota > Metazoa > Chordata > Mammalia > Eulipotyphla > Soricidae > Cryptotis > Cryptotis parvus. Next base: position 4,352 of record JAJIBD010009215.1, read on the forward strand.
CAATAAAATATAAGAACCATGATACAAGGAAAAGTCACAATATTAGTTTGTTTTGAAAATTGCAAATGTTTGGGGCTGGAGTGATAGCACAGTGAATAGGGTGTTTGCCTTGCATGTGGCCAACCCAAGTTCAATCCCTGGCATTCCATATGGCCCCCCAAGCACCACCAGAAGTAATTCCTGAGTGCAGAGCCAGGAGTAACCCCTGAGAATTGCCGGGTGTGACCCAAAAAAAGAAAAAAAATTGAAAATGTCTTTTTTGTTGGAGGGGGAAGGGCGCATACCTGGCAGTGCTCCAGTGGTGCTCAGGGCACAGATCAGGGGAATCATACAGGATGCCGCCCAGGGATTGAACCTAGGTTGGCTGCATGTAAGACTATCTTCCTACCCTCAGCACCATCATTCCAACCCCACAAATGTTTGTAATAACAGAATAGTAAAAAATCAATCCTAAACTTAGAAGAAAGAAAATTTAAGTTAAACCAAATAAGAACACCAGTCTACCATTTGCCTGAAATTTTAAGATCCATCAATAGCAATGTCTCTGTTAACTATTTTCCAGGTGTTGAAAACAAGGACACTTTCAACAGTCGTAAACCTGACTAAGTAAAAATACTCCCAAGATCTTAAAAATGAGATCAAATAGTCAAGATCAATACCAATGTGACACATACAATGACCAGCTGGAAAGACAAGAGTTATCTGGGACCTTGAAACGTCTGTAGATTAAACACAACTGAACAGCAAAAGAAGTAGGAGGGCATTCAAAAAGAGAACGCAAAGAGGAGAAAGGGAAAGAGGGGGAGAAGAGAGTGAGAGAGGCAGAAAGAAAAGAATGAAAGACAGCATTACAGAAAATAATCAAATGAAGATATAAGAAACAACAACAATACTCAAAAATAACATCATTGCATAAAAGAAAAGATTTTACCACAACCACAAAGGAATGAAAAGAGGAAGAAGGGGAACGGAGGAAAAAGCCCAACATATTCTGCACCACACTGACAGGCTACAAAGTAGGCCATTCAGGGCTGAAACAAAGAGGATAGTAGGTAGCAAACTTGCCTTGCATGTGGCTGACCTGAGTTCGATCCTCGCTTCCCAAAAAGTCCCCAAACACCGCCAGGAGTGATTCCTGAGCACAGAGCCAGGAGAAACCTCAGCGATGGCTAGGAGTAGCAAAAAATAAAAATAAATAAAAATTTTAAACGAGCATGCCATCTGAAATGGCAGTGCTTTGAACATTCGAATGATGACTAGTATATCTACAAATAGAAGTTGCTCCTCCAAAAATTACTATACTAAAATACCAAATATAAGGACTTGATATCTGGTGGAAGCAAAATGGTGCTCATTACACTACTACTAAGGCAGAGAAAATATGATACATTAAATGGATGTTTTAAAATATAATATAGCCCTAAAGTCATCGAATTACAAAGTCTCAGAACTTAAGGGCAATGTTTCATTACTGCAGTTTTCTGCCTAGAAGAATCTCTTTATTAGCAATGTCTAAGTTATCTGAAATTAAGTTATGTAAGTTATGACATTTTGACCTGTAACTATTTGTTTTAATGTGGCTGTTTTCATGAATGTACAGCAGATATAAACCCATGCATCAAAGACTCAGACATCTAAACAATAATTAATTCAATGAATGTTCAGCAAGATGCTAATAAAATCTACACCCACCATTTAGAGTGTGACACACCAAAGAGAAGCAGAAAAGACAGGTGTGGTGATGCAAACATCACTATTTTGGGGGGAACTACACTAATATTAGTGATTCAATTATCAGGGTCTATCTTTTTTTGTCTTTTAGTGCCACCTGACATTTGTACAAGTGGCAGACTCATTTTCTTTGTCCTATCCAAAAAATATGTTTATAGAGATTTGCTTCTCATAACTGCTAGTAAAAGTATGCAGTGACTACTGAAATGAACAATACAAAATTAACTACTAGTGAATAAAACTACAGCAGGTTTGACTGCTCTAAAAATCTCATATATAATTTATTTTTTGTATTTAAGACTACATGGTAGGGGCCGGAGTGATAGCCCAGCGGGTAGGGCGTTTGCCTTGCATCGCGGTCGGCCCATGCCGGCCTGGGTCTCGATCCCCGGCATCCCATATGGTCCCCGAGCACTGCCAGGAGTGATTCCTGAGTGCAGAGCCAGGAGTAACCCCTGAGCATTGCCGGGTGTGACCCAAAAAAGAAAAAAATAAAATAAAATAAAAAACTAAGCTAAAAAAAAAAAAAAAGACTACATGGTAGTACTATATACATATATATAATTACTTTAAAATTTATCAAATTGAACAAAAATGTACAAATAATGTCATATTTGTATAAACATTGTGCCCTATGGCAGGAGCAATAGTACAGTGGGTAGTGCACTTGCTCTGCACACATCTGACCTGGGTTCAATCCCCAGCACCACAGATGGTCCATCTAGCCCAAACCGGGAGTGGAGAGCCAGGAGTCAGCCCTGAGCACTGCTGGTTGTGGTCCCAAAACAAACAAACAAAAAAAAGCAAACAAAAAATCTGTGCCCTATGTGCAAAAGAAGAGGGGAGAGAGATGCAGAGACAGACAGAGAGAAAGAGAGGAAAGCGGGGCTACCTGCTATTGAGGCAGCCTGAGGGTGGGCGGGGAGGGGGTACATTGGTGGTGGAAATGGGGCACTGGTGGAGGGATGGGTGCTGGAATACTGTATTACCAAGAACCAATTATGAACACCTTTGTAATTGTATGTCTCACGGTGGAATAATAAAAAAATTTTAAAAAAAAAAGAAAACCGAAACTTACAAATAAAAGTCCACACATCTATTAAACAAAACCCTACAAGCTAGAAGAATATAGTTAAAAGAACAAAAACCCTCAATGAATTGAACAATCCACCAAGAACATTCCAGCTAGCTTACCATTCAGATTTGAAGGAACAATACAGAGCTTCTTGGACAGGCAACAGTTTAGGGTATTCATAGTCTTGAAATAAGTTTTGCAAAATGTCTTAAAGAAGCTTCTTTACAAGACGAGACAAACTTCTGAGCATTTTGTGTGGCTTTCAATGACAAAGGCATCATTCATGTATTATGGCTACCCCCTACTAGATTGAGAGGTTTGTTCCCAATATGGACATTCCTCCAAAGACTAGAAATTGAACTCCCATTTGACCCAGCCAGACCACTCCTGGGAATCTACTCTGGGAAACCAAAAATACGCAGTGGAAACACCATCCCTACTTTTATGTTCATAGCAGCATTATTCACAATAGCCAGAATCTGGAAGCAACCAGAGTGCCCGAAAATCGATGACTGGATAAAGAAGCTCTGGTACATCTACACAATGGAATACTATGCAGCTGTTAGGAAAAATGAAGTTATAAAATTTGCCTATAAATGGATGGACATGGAGAAGATTATGTTGAGTGAAATTAGCCAGAAGGAGAGAGACAGATACAGAATGACTGCATTTAGCTGCATAACATAAATATATATGTACATATTATGATACCAATATCCAAGGTCAAGTGAAACATATATCAGGAGGTCTTGTCAAAGGTGGAAATTATCACAAACGTGTGGGATTCAGAGGCTAGGTAAGACAGAAAATGGAACAGGGTGCTAACAATTGTCGAGGGTACTAATGCCAACCTAGAACTGAGCATTAAATAGAGGCAAAAAGATACACATGACAACCCTTTAATGTATGTTCTGTAATCCATAGTCTGGAAGGGAAGGAAAAGAGAAAGAGAGAGAAAGGGAAAGAAATAAAGAACCTGTCATGGAGGAGGGCTGGGGGAGGGGGAGGGAACAGGTGACATTGGTGGTGGGAGATGGGCACTGGTGGAGGGATGGGTGCTGGAACACTGTATGACCAAAACCCAAATATGAACTTTTTAATTGTATATCTTTGTAATTGTAAAAAAAAAAAAATTTTTAAAAGAGAGAGGTTTGTTCCTTGTCTGCAAGGTATTTTAAGCTTTTTCAGTAAAGAATTAGCATCTCATTTATATTGCATGCTATATGTCAATTCAGGTGATTTTTAACATTTATAGGAAGTTATATAAAATATTTTATTTACTAATGTATATGTTTAAGCATTATTTATGTTTCTTAACATGAAACCAATATTCACTCCTTTTTGAGAATAAAACAAAATTTCATGCTTTAAAAAAAAAGCTATGCCCTAAATATAAAAATACAAAAGAGTTTAAAGTAGGACAACAGGAAAAAAATATATCATGCAAACATTAACAAAGGGAAGCTGTTGGAGTTATAAATTAAAGGCAAAGAAAAAAATCACTATGAATAAAGACATTTCATATTAGTAGCAGAGCAAATCTACCAAGAAAATAGACAAATTCTAAATTGTATACCTATGTGTCTAATATTAGTATCTAGTCAAGTACCTGTAAGTGAAGAGATATCACAATCAAAAATAATAAAAATGATTTAAGTCATAGCTTTTCTGGAGGGAGGAGGGACAGAAAGAGGTTTACACTATACTTGGTGGTCCTTAGGGACTACTTCTGGCTCTGTGCTAGGGTAGGGAGGGGGTGGTGTTCAGGGTAGCCATGTGGCGACAAGGACCAAAAACAGGCCTCCATATGCACAGTGTGTGCTCAGCCCTTTGAACCATCTAGTTATCAATCTAGCTCTAGATTCCCCCTCCTTAAAATGTCAGTGTAGGGGCCAGAGCGATAGTCCAGGAGGGTAGGGCGTTTGCCTTGCGCGGCGGCCGGCCTCTGCCAGCCTGGGTTCCATCCCCGGCATTCCATATGTTCCCCGAGCACCACCAGGAGTAATTCCTGAGTGCAGAGCCAGGAGAAACCCCTGAGCATTGCCGGGTGTGACCCAAAAAGGCAGAAAAAAAAAAGTCAGTGTAACAATGTGTAAGAAAAGGGGGAGAGAGAGAGAGAGAGAGAGAGAGAGAGAGAGAGAGAGAGAGAGAGAGAGAGAGAGAGAGAGAGAAGTGAAAAGTACCTGCCATAGATGCAGGCTGGGGAGGCGGATATCAGGGGACACTGGTGGTGGGAAATGGGCACTGATGGAGGGATGGGTGCTGGAACAATGTATGACTGAAACCCAAATATGAACAGTTTTGTAATTGTGTATCTCACAGTGTTATAATAAAAAAATTTAAATAAAATAGAAAAAAATTGTCAGTGTAGCAACCAAAGATTAATTTTTAAGTCAATTACATAGATCTCTCCACTCCGGAGAAGCCCACATTAGTTCAGTCTCTTTTCCTCATCTCTTCTCATACTCTCTTCTCTCTTTCTGTCTGTTTCTCTCCTTCTCCCCTACTTAAATTTGCTTAAAAACAAAACCAGCTGCATAAAGACAAGGTGTTTTGAGCAGCATTTGCCTGTGCCACATTTCCGGGGTAAAAAGGGGGTTGTAAGTGCAAAAAGTTTAGAAGTCCTGGTTCACACCATAAGAAAAGAGTTGGCTCGGAGATAGCTAATGGTGCAAGGCTCTGAGCTCCTTGATCCCCTGGCCATCACAGGGTCACGGGAGCACTAGCAGGTATGTCCCTGGTGGCAACTGAATAAAGAATAGATTTACCCTTGGAATCTCCAAAAATGGGCTTAAGGGACCCAGGTGTTGTTAAACTGAGATTCTGAACATGTTGGATTATTTACCTTACATTATCAACTGGGTCCTAATGTAATCACGAGGGCCTGTAAAAGAGAGGGGCAAAATTTCAAGGACTGAGAAGACTATAAGACAATCAAAGCAGAGTACAGTAATGCGGCCAAGGGATGCGGAAAGTTGGAAGAGACACAGAATAGATTTTCTCTTGAAACCTCCAGAAACAGATATAAGGAACTTTGATTTTAGTCCCTTAAGTACCAATTTCGGCTTCAATCCTCCAGAAATCTAAGGGGGAAAAATCTGTGACGTGTTAAACCACCAAATTGTGGCAACTTGTTACCGCAGACACAGAAAACTTTTGTTTTGTTTTGTTTCAGTTCTTACTAAGTCCCTCGAAATACTTTCTCTGGGAATCTACCTCTGTTACAACCAGCCTGAGACTGTCACGCTGGCAGAGTCACATGCAAATATTCTGGTCATGGTTGCAGTTGAAGAACTGGAACAAGAGCACCATAAACAGGGCACCTGCCAGGCACAAGGCTACCCTGGGTTCGATTCCCAACACCCTATAAGGTTTCCCAAGCACCATCAGGAGTGATGCCTGAGTGCAGAGTTAGGAGTAAGCCCTGAGCACCTCCAAATGTGGCCCCCAAACCCTCCCCCCCACACACACACACATACATACACACACAATTTTAAAACACAATAGTCATTGAGACCAGCTTCTTTATAAGTATCTAGGGCTAACCAACTGCGCAACTGGCCATCCCTAATCCAAAGTCTCAGACGTGTAAAGAAAGCTATTTTGAACCCTGAGACTAACCATTCTGTCAGAGGAAGTTTACTATAAATGCTATTTCAAATCATCCATCCTAGAATGGTGGTTGCTTTAAACCATTATTTTTATACTTAAGAACCAGCACCGTGGCGTGAATGTGGGGAAAAAGGGACACTCATCCATTGTTGGTGGGAATGCCGGCTGGTACAGCCTTTTTGGAAAACAATATAGACATTCCTCCAAAGACTAGAAATTGAACTCCCATTTGACCCAGCCATACCACTCCTGGGAATCTATTCTGGGAAACCAAAAATACGCAGCGGAAACACCATCCCTACTTTTATGTTCATAGCAGCATTATTCACAATAGCCAGAAGCTGGAAGCAACCAGAGTGCCCGAAAATCGATGATTGGATAAAAAGCTTTGGTACATCTACAAAATGGAATACTATGCAGCTGTTAGGAAAAATGAAGTTATAAAATTTGCCTATAAATGGATGGACATGGAGAAAATTATGTTGAGCGAAATTAGCCAGAAGGAGAGAGACAGATACAGAATGACTGCATTTATTTGCATGGCATAAATATATATGTACATATTATGATACCAATATCCAAGGTCAAGTGAAACATATATCAGGAGGTCTTGTCAAAGGTGGAAATTATCACAAACGTGTGGGAGTCAGAGGTTAGGTAAGACAGAAAATGGAACAGTGTGCTAATAATTGTCGAGGGTACTAATGCCAACCTAGAACTGAGCATTAAATAGAGGCAAAAGATACACATGACAACCTTTTAATGTATGTTCTGTAATCCATAGTCTGGAAGGGAAGGAAAAGAGAGAGAGAAAGGGAAAGAAATAAAGAACCTGCCATGGAGGTGGGCTGGGGAAGGGGGAGGGAACCGGGGACGTTGGTAGTGGGAGATGGGCACTGGTGAAGGGACGGGTGCTGGAACACTGTATGACCAAAACCCAAATATGAACTTTTTAATTGTATATCTTTGTAATTGTAAAAATAAAAAAATTTAAAAAAAAAAAAAAGAACCAGCACCGGCGCACATGCTGCCTGGGCACACATGCTGCCTGAGCCCACGTGGCCAAGCACATATGATGCCTGAGCATGTGTGTTGCCCGCATCTCCCCTCTTGAGATGTGTACTCTCTCTTACTCGCTCTCCGTCTTTGGAGTAGCCCGCGTCTCTCCCTTGAGCGTGTTTCTCTCTAACTTTCTCTCCCCTTCCCTTTTCTAAAACCTCCTTAATAAAATCTGTAAAACTTTAAAAAAAAGGACCAGCACCTATTTGCATACCAGTACACTGAAAGCAGTTATCATCTTTGTAGTAACCACTGATTTTCAACTTTTCTATATCAATATGAGTCCACGGGCCTGCACATAAAGACAAGTTACACATGCCTCTGAGCACCAAGTGATATGTGATTGAAGACTGATGTAAGTATAAATTCATTTTACAATAAAAGGAAAAATCCTAGTTGTTACCAATTTTCTACTGGTAGTAATCCCTAGCAAGAGAGCCACTCCAATATTTGCAATAACTCTAAAGTATGCAGAATTAGATTGTTGGAATACACTCTCCTTATTAGGTTCCTTCCATATTGGTTAAGTGAATGATTGTCAAAAAGCTTCATTTACCTTCTAAGCCCAAGAGATAGAGGCTTTCAGTTTATGAGGGCAAAGTACACATCTTATTTCTCTTTCCCTACTGCAAAAAAAAAAAAAAAAGGCACTGAAAGATACTTATTCACATATTGTTTTTTGGGAGGAGAGGGGATAAGAGTAGGGGGGGGGGAGCCACACCCAGCAAAGTGCTGAGTCACTCCCAGCAGTGCTCAGGGGGCCAAGTTGTGCTGTAGACAGAGGCTAGGACACTTCCTTGCAGGTATGCCTTTCAGCCCTAAACGATCTCCCTGGCTCCTCACTCACATACCTTTCCTTCTTACTATAAAATGGGTTTCCGGAGCAATAGTACAGCGGGTAGGGTGTTTGTCTTACACCACTGCTGACCCAGATTCGATCCCTGGCATCCCATGTGGTCCCCAGCACCACCAGGAGGAGTAGAGCCAGGAGTAGCCACCAGAGCCAGGAGTAACCCCTGAGCATTACTGGGTGTGACCCAAAAAACAAAACAAATAATGAAAACCCATAAAAATGGGTTTCCTTGCCTCTGCCTTATTTCTGTGAGTGAAAGTCAAGATTATTTCCAGTTTATCTCAGAGGCTAATAGCTTAACTGGGTTGCTACTTTCTCTCATAATTCTGAAGAACATGCTGAGTAAAACCTATGGAGAGTTAGACCTCTAATGATTCACAATTCTATAAAAAATTATACTTGCAAGTATTTTAGATATCCATTTTTAGATCACTTGACATCCCGTTACTCGTCAATTTGCTCAAGCGGGCACCAGTAACGCTTTCCATTTGTCCCTGTCACATGCAGTGTAGCCCAATGGCATCTGCTTGCTCCAGGAATACTAAGCGCCTCAAACTGTTCGTTCAAGGTCTTAACGAAGAAGTCTGACAATCTTGTAGGTGGACGACCACGTGATCTTTTGACATCCCATGGGATCCAGCGGCTCTAGTCCAGTGGCCGTCTCCAAGTCCATTACATGTCCAGCCCATCTGATTTTTGATGCCTTGGCAAACGAGACAGCATCCCTGACTCTCAATCGTCGACAGAGGTTGGAACTCCTGATTCCTTCTCTCATTTGAGTGAGGCGTGATATGCCAAGCATAGCTCTTTTCGATTCCTCTTTGGGAGACCCAAATAGTGTTCTAATCCTGCTGTAGTAGGGCCCACGTGTCTGAGGCGTATGTTAATGCACGGAGAATGGTGGAGTCGCAGAGATGGAGCCAGAGGTTCTTTGTCCTTCTAGCTATTTCTTCGATGCTCTTTAAGGCATTCCACGGTACTCTCTTCCTCCTGTGCAGCTCAGGTTTTAAGTCATTCATCATGTTGAGTTTTCGACCTAGGTACACATAACTGTTGCATTCAGAGATGTTTTTTCCGTTGAGAGTAAATGGAGCATCAGGAACTAGTTCATTTTTCATGAACATTGTTTTGAGATTCAGTTGTAGACCTACCCTTCCACATTCATGGTTGAAGTCAGCCAGCATTGTGCCACTTGGCTAATGTTTGGTGTTCTTAGAACAATGTCATCAGCAAAGCGGAGGTGGTGTTGCCGACCAACCATGGTATGGTCTACCATTTTAGATACTAAAACATATTAAAAACACAGAACAAAACAAAACAAACCCTTCTGATCTTTTATTCCCCAAAGGCCCTTTTGAAACATGGCAAGGTCTCAAGGAGACCCTCATAACATCTTAATCACAAAGAAGGGAAATTACAACAACTAGAGTTTAGAATTACAGAGCTGGAAAGACAATACAAAGGGTAGTGCACTTGCCTTGCACATGGTCCGCCCAAGTTCGATCCCCAGCACCACCAGGAGTGAACAGTCAGGATTAAACCCTAAGCATCATCAGGTGTGGTCCCAAAGCAAAAAATTTAGAATTATGAAGTGTGTTTATATAAATAAATATAAATGGTTAAAAAATTAAGTACATAATTACCACAAAGAAACAAAAGAAAATGCAAAATTCAGATCTTAAGACCTACCATTAACAGAAAAACTGCTGTTCTGTAAAATATCTCTTACAGAGATATCTTGTAAGAGATATTTCAAGATATCTCTTACAAGATAATAGAAAAGAATTGCTTTTAAAGTAGTTGAAGTCCAGATATAAAAGTTATTCTACAGGAAATTCCTTCCTTCACATCACTGTACCTCCCCAAAAGTTAATACTTGTCTCTCTGTATAATTTTATGACACTAATTACAATGCCTAAGTAAGTTTGAAAAGCAGTCACCAAGACGCTGCAAATGATTTTCACCTTTGGGTACACACACCCCCTATACTGAACTCCTCCACTATGTGCAGAAAGGGTAAAAGCAATGATGATACCTCTGGGATCAGGACATAAAGACTGTGGCTGGGTTGGAGGGATAGCACAGGTGGGTAGGGTGCTTGCTTAGCACACAGCCGACCTGGGTTGGATCTCAGACACCCCATATAGTCCCTCAAGGCAATGCCAGGAGCAAATAATTACTGAGTGCAGAGACAGAAGTAACCCCTGAACACTGCTGGGCGTGGCCCCTAAACTTAGAACAAAACCAACCACAGCAACAAAAAAGACTGAGGCTTCTAGTTTAGGCTTGCTCAATCTCTCATTCATCAACATTACTAAGGAGGAAATTAGCTGCCACCTCTTGAGAGCATGTAGGCAGCCCAGTGGAGGGCCCATGTGGTACAGAATTGAGATTTCCTGACAGAAGTCCTGAGTGAGACTTCTTAGAAATGGATCCTACAACCCTGAACTAGATTTCAGATGTGGCACAACCCCAGCTTAAAGCTTTCTTATTTTACAGGGGGGGAAACTGGGGTCACTGGTGGGGAAACATTCACTGGTGAAGGGGTGAGTGTTGGAGCACTGTATGACTGAAATCCAATGTGAACAGCTTGGTAACTGTGTATCCCACACATGCAATAAAAATTTTTTTTTTCTAAATCCCAACTTTCTTTTTACGTCATGAGACCCTCAGCTAAACACATCCCATTCAACTGCTGCAATATTGAGAAACTGAGAGACAATACATGTTCGTTTTAAGTGTCTATTATTTGGGGTGATTTGTTATAAGGCAATAGAGAAGTAATACAATGAATACTGTCCTGCCTTTAAAATCCAAACTGCTTTTATTTTTTTGCTTTTTTTTTTGGGAGTCACACCTGGAGATGCTCAGGAGTTACAACTGGTTCTGCATTCAGAAATTACTTTTGATGGTGCTCAGGGGACCATAGGGGATGCTGGGGATCGAACCCATGTCCACTGTGTGCAAGGCAAACGCCCTACCCATTGTACTATCAGTCCAGCCCCAAACTGCTATTTTTAAAAGATTGTTAAAAGAATCATAAATTAAAATATTAACTGTGAAAATGGGAGAAATTTGTGTTTTTAATCTTGGCTAAAAGTGAAAAGCAACTACATTACGCCAGCTTCCTTGTCCTACTTATAAAAAACCTATAAACCAACAATGAAGAAGTGATAGAGTTGAGGTATAATTTGAGAAAAAAACTGGAGAGAAAATCAGTTTGTAACTTTGCAAAAATCCTACTATCTTATTTAACTATGATAAGACATCCCACAAAGCCTGCCTTATCTGTTAAAATTGATTCAAACCTCTATCTTGTCACAGACTGTATCACATGCCTACTGACAAATGCAAGAAAGGAGCAAATGTACCAAGGATTAACAGTAGATCTCACTACCGTATCACAGCATGAGGGTTTTGTTCTGTCATTTTCACATCATATCCCAAACACTTGTCAGATCATTCAAGTACCCTATCCAAGAACACATAATATTTCCTATAAGTAACACTTCTCTTAAAAGAATTTAATAACGAGAAAGTGCACTTTGTGCATATACACGCTTAGCACTTAGGTCTTTATAAATGTTCAAAAGCAAGAACTAAAGGAAACACACATTTTGTCTGAGAAAAAAAATGTTGACTTCAGTCACAGAATAAGCTGTAAGCAGTCTCCATACAGTAGAATCCTCTTTACCTTAAGTAATTAACAAGTAAAATTTACTACCAATAATTCTCGTTATCTCCACAGTAACTTTATGTATTGCTATTGAAAACAGTAAAGAATATGAAGCTGGACTAAAACTTAAAGCAGCAGCATCCATTAAGAGTCATTTGAGTCAAACGGCAATAATTTAGTCATCAACACTGGCAACAACAACTGATCTGAATACTGAAATTCTTCAGTTTATAAATAGGAGATAAACATCCCGCTATCATTGTTTTTAATAATCTTGTCTGTTTCTCTAGAACAAAAACAATTTAAATTAACTACTTCCTCATGTAACTTACATAATTATTCATTTTTCTTCAAGCCCATTGATCACCACTGACTTACAGATCCTTTTGCAGGACTTACAGAGCCTTCCCAAAATATTTAAAGATCACATTAAACTAAAAATGCCTTCATTAGAAATGTGTCTATCATTCCTGCTGCAATACTACTGACAAATGCCAAAATAAGGTAAAAGGTAAAAAATTTAGCCAGCTCTATCACAGGAAATGCTTTTCAAGAATTACTATGCACTTAGAGCCCTCTGATTCTGTACTGTTGATACAAAATTTCCAAGAAGTTATTTAGAAAAGGCCTAATACGTGTTCGTGGAGAAATCCATGTAGAAAGGTATCAGAAATTGACAGTCTATATCCTGAGAACATTCTGAGAATTGAGTATTTTTAAAACCACACACTGAATTTATATATAGCTTACCAATATGCTAGTCATAATTGATTGTGACATCATGTAATATAAATTTAGCAGCTGAATGTTGAAGTCCTCCTACAAAAGTATGTTATGGAGGGTAAACAATGTAGGGGGCGGAGGGATAGCCCAGCGGGTAGGGCCTTTGCCTTGCACGCAGCCGCCCGTGCTGGCCCAGGTTCAATCCCGGCATCCCATATGGTCCCCCGAGCACCACCAGGAGTGATTCCTGAGTGCAGAGCCAGGAGAAACCCCTGAGCATTGTCGGGTGTGACCCAAAAAGAAAAAAAACAATGTGTGGAATGATATAATACCAGTTACAGTCCACTTACTTTCTGAACTGGGGAAAAAAAGAGGGGAGTTTAAACGGCACAATTCATAAAGTTCCTGAAGCAACAAAGATAAGCCATGTTTATGTAAAGCAGAAATTTCTTTTCCCAGTTCACATTGCGCCAAAGTCTCAAATCAAAGTGGCTGACTCTGGAACTCATGGGATGCTTCCTCAGGTACAACTTAAGGACAGGGAACGCACACAGGCAAACACCACCCCGCAAACCCACAGCAGAAACAGGCACACCGGGGCCGGGAGAGGGGAGGTGGGTGGGGTGCAGGCCTTGCACGTGGCAACCCAAGTTCGATCCCCGACATCCCACATGGACCCTGAGCACTGCCTGGAGTAATTCCTGAGTGCAGAGCCAGCAGTAACCCCTGAGCATTGCGGGGTGTGGCCCCCTAAACCAAAACCAACACAGAAACAAACACACAGCATTAATGTCACTTGCATTCGCTTCCCTACGGGTAGAATTTTTCACCCGCATCGATGTCAGGGGCTCATCCTTTTGAATTTCCGAACTTGGCGAGTTATTTTCCTCCTCCCCCGCACCTGCCCTCAAATTTCTGATCTACCAGCAGTCAGCCCTGGCTTTTAAAAACATCACCACGTTAACAAAGGGCTCGGCTTGCACAGCGGTGGAGTACCTCGGGCAGAAACCTGCTGCTAACAGTCGAATCCCAGACAGATGCCCTGCAAAAGACCCTCCCCTGACTGCGACCTTTCCGCCTCTGGGGGCTGGGGGCAACAGAAACTGGCGTGGGGCCTGGATCCCACTGAGCCCACCTCCTCGCCAGCGGGTAGGTGTGGTGGGGGGGGCTGCTCGCGGCCGGCCCTGGCGTTCCGCAGGAAACACGAACCCCACTGGAGAGTGTGCGGAGCCGCCGCCAGCATCTTGGGCTGGGGCACAGCCACCAGGGGGCCCCTTCCTCCGGGCACCCCGACCTCCCCGCCGACCCCCGACCTCCCCGCCGACCCCCGCGCCATCCCACCAAGTTTTCTTGCAGCCTCTCGGGCTCCCGGCACGGTGGGGCGGAGGCCGGGCACGCCACCTGCCAGGCGACCATCAGGATTCCGCACCCCGCCCGAGCGCTGCAAAGGGGGTGTGCACGCGAGCAAAAGCACACCGAACCCAACAGGAGCGCCTTGGCCCTTCTAGGCTCGGGCTGGGCGGCAGCGAGTAAGCCTGGCACCCTCCCGCCGCGGGGACACTCGGCGGAAGTTTCCTCGCCTCGGACGTCCCGGGCGGGACGGGCCCGCGGAGGGTGGAGGGAGGGGTAGGGGAGGTACAGGGTGGGGGGTTCCCCGGGCGGGGCCCTGAGCCCCGGCTGGCCCCCGGCTGCCCTCCTCACCTTGGGCGATGGCAATGGACTCGAAGCGGTGCAGCTCCTTGAGCAGGCAGCTCCGCTCGGTGGAGTGCAGGCTGTAGATGAAGTCGCGCGCGCCCTGCGCCGTGTTCAGCGCCTCCATGGGCTCCTTCTTGGGGTGCGTGCCCAGCCCCCGGCGCCCGCCCGGGGCCGCCAGCGGCGCCAGCAGCCCCCCCGCCCGCAGCCCCAGGTCGCCGGCGGCGGGCGGGTCGAGGCGGCCGGACCGGGCCTCAGACTGCGCGCGCTGCGGCTCCGGAGCAGCGGCAGCAGCCGGGACATGGCGGGCGGAGGCGGGGGACCCCGCGGCCGACCGGGACGGCGCTTTCCGGGCGCGGCGGCGGAGCGCAGCAGGACGGCGCCGGCTCTCAGCCCGACCCCGCCCCGAGGTCCTCCTGACGGGCAGCCGAGGCGCCGGGCACCATGCACTCGCCGGGCCCGCGCGCCGATCGCCTCCCTCTTCCGCGCCCCCCACCCCGGCCCTCCCACACGCCCGGGCCCGCTCCGGCCCCTCAGACCCGAGGAAAACTTTCTCCGAGGCAGCCGGGCCGGGGAGGCTCCCGGACAGGGCTGGAGGGGAGGGGTGCGGAGTGCGGGCGGCCGCCGCCCGGCGGAGGGGGAGCGGCGCGGGCGGGCGGGTTCGGCGAGGCTGCGTGTCTGTCAGTCGGATCTTCAGCGGGATGAGTCAGCCGCGCGCCGCCCTCCTCGGGCGCCGCCTCTTCTCTCCCGCCGCCTTGGCCACCCTCGCGCTTCCCCTAGCCGGCGCTCAGTACAGCGCCGAGTCCTCAGAGCGGCCGCTCGCAGGCCGCAGCCGCTGCCGCTACCCCTAGCGGCGGTCTGAGGGGTGACAGGGCGGGGCCGTGGGGGAAGGGGGCGGGGCGATAGGAAAGGGGCGGGGAGGCGCAGGCGCAGTCGCCAGGTCTACGGGGTCGCGTCCCCTCTGGGGTTAGTAGCGGGCACACGCGCTTCCATCCGTTGTCCGCTGCCCGCACGTAGAGCCGGCCGTGCTTCCGCCGCCCCCCCACACACGCACCCCAGCTCCCTCGGGTTGTTTTTCCGCCACTTTTGAAAAATATGGACGGCTGAGAGGTGTGATATAAGGAAGGAGAGACCCGATCTCACGCTGGCTGCGGAATGCAACGGGCCACCAGGTCCCCCCTCCAGCTGTTTATGCCCAAACCAGCACGACGCCCCGACGTGCCCGTCCCCTCCACTTGCCTGGCAAGAGCGGCAGCGACCCACGAGGCCTCCTTGGACCGCCGTGCTGCGGCCGGTGAGCTCCGGGGATCATAGAGCCCTGACCTGGCTTTTGGAGATGGGAAACACGCCCTTTGCCGAATCAGAACTCAGCAAGTCCAAGACCTGAGCCTCGAGTCGCAGGCACCTATTCTGGGGCTTCCAGAGTTCTGGTAGGGCTGATTCTATCATTTCGCGAGACAGATCTTGAAAGTGAAAACGCCCTTCCCAGCCCCTGGCAGGTCCTTCATGCTTGGGGGAGGGGGGATATGCTTTATCTGAACCTAATGACCCTTAGGCTGTCTGGCTTACAGGAAGTAGATCCACTTAAGAGAATAAACCTGCTCAAGTGTAATCACGATCTAAATCCTATCTTCATATCCTCTGCTTCATCCCCCCCACCCCCAGGCTGTAAGAAGTGTAAGCTTAGTAAAATGATAATGTGAACTGAGGTAGACCGTTAGACACTAAATCCTGCCACTGCTGTAACTCTGGGGTCCCAAAGTAGAGTCCGCAGATCCATGAGTTTTCCAAAGTGTATGGTTATATGTCCTACTTGAGCCCTCTCAGATCAGAAATCAGACATAGCCATCTGTGTTTAAATAAGCACTCAAAGCGTCCATTCCGCAAATGTTGGAGATCTAAGGCTCTAACCAAAACATGCAAAATCTGCGATTGGAGCGTAATACAATGGGCAGAGTGCTTGCCTTGCAAGTGGGTTTGATCCCCAGCACATTATGGTCCCCCAGCCCCACCAAGAGTAATCCTTGAACACCTCCGACTTTGGCCCTTAAAACAAAGACAAATGCAAATTGTAATTTTTTTAATTTCAGGTAAATTAATAAAGTAATGATGACAATAATGCTCTGAAAAAAATGCAAGTGCATCAAGTATCGATTCTGTGTCTTTTCTCTGAAACCTGCTTTCCCCTCTGTGTGTTGGAATTCTCTGCAGTTATTTTCCAACTCAAGTTCTTGGCATTATTATCACCACTCTCCTTACCCCGAGATACTATGACTCACTGGGTTTGGGGCTGGGCCTGGGAAGCAGGTTTGAAAAAGCTCCTCAGTAAGAACCCTTTCTCAACAGCTGTGTGGGCTCCAGAAACAGACTGATGGAAGTTGGATAACTGGATCAACCATTTCTAGTAGGGGTTTGTCATTTGCCACATAATGATCAGGGAGGAATGCCTCTAGTATCTTTTTCCCTTCTCTAGGCTGTCCTATGTTGACCGTGGGGCTTGACCACGTGACTTAAATTAGCCAATGGGTAGACTATCACAAACCTGATCCTCAAATAGGAGCTTGCTAGTTTAGGCATGTCACATGATATATTCATATTTAATTCTGCTATAGAAAATAAGAGTAAACTATAGACAGTGGTGACTTAAGAGACATGTGTTTAGGATATGTGAATACATTACTTATCATAGGTAAGACAGACAAATGGAGGAGCTACTCTATTTTCAATAAAGACAAACTATTTCATGTGTCTGTTTCGTGTGTGTTTTGCTAACTCTGGGTCTTGTACATGCCAGGCACACCACTGACCTACATCCCCTCTCCCTAAAGTACTACTTTAGATCGAAAGAAACCACATGAATTTGAAATATTTCTATGGTTGCTTATTTGATGTGGATCCGGGCATCTAGCAAAGTTTAACCTATTAAATTTAGATAAGGGCATCTACTTTATAAAGCTATAGTGAAGCTAAATGAGTTAATAGGGGTAAAATAATTTAAGTACACCGGGAACATGATAAGTGCATAATAAATATTAGCTATTATTACCCAAAATTCCGTGGGCTTCTCAAACCTTTAGGATTTTATTTTTGTAAAAGGCGAAAGATTTATGGGATCTGAAGAGAAACCAGAGCAATACCTCACCACACACAGTGCGGAGCTGCTACCAGCTTTCCCTGAGCTCAGCTGATAGATCATGAGGCGCACCGGAGGGAAGGCAAGTTCTAGCCCTGGCCCGCCATCCCAATAGAGCCTGCAAAAAGCCAGAGGAACCCCCCACACCATCTGGACTCCACAGCTCATCAGAGCTCCACCCAAGAGAAAAGCCAATCTCTACCCGTTGCTTTGCAGCCAAGCGGTTCACCAATAAATGCACAAGAAGAGAGCCTACTACTGGGAGTATACCACCTGCATGGCATGGCAAGTTACCTGTGTCCTATTTGATATGGCAAAACCAGTAACAATTATAGACCTCATTCCTGTGACCTTAAGAAAAGGTCGGAGGCTCTTAGTGTCCCAGGAGCAAGCAAATGCCCTTGGGCTACACTAGCACTGACAGGAATTAGGGAGATGTTACTGGTGCCCACTCGAGCAAATCTATAAACAATGGGAAGACAAGTGATACAAGTAATACAATAGGGGCCGGAGCCATAGTCCAGCAGGTAGGGCGTTTGCCTTGCACGCAGCCAGCCCATGCCGGCCCGGGTTCAATACCCGGCATCCCATATGGTCCCCCTAGCACCACCAGGAGTAATTCCTGAGTGCAGAGCCAGGAGAAACCCCTGATCATTGCCAGGTGTGACCCAAAAAAGCAAAAAAAAAAAAAAATACAATAAATACCTACCTACAAATATGTGTTAACTGATTCCCTGGCCCATTCCCTTCCTTGGGTACTTGAATAGCATAAATATGAGTAGATAGGTGAGAAGGGAAGAAAGGACAGTCTGGGGGCTATAGGGAAATATGAGATAAGACAGATTCAGATGTAGGAGGCAAGAGGAAGTTTGTTTTTTTTTTGAAGTTTTACAGATTTTATTTAGGAGGTTTTAGGAAAGGGAAGGAGGAGGGAAAGTGAGAGAGAGTACACATCTCAAGAGGGGAGATGCGGGCAATACACGTGCTCGGCCACATGGGCTCAGGCAGCATGTGTGTCCATGCAGCATGTGCGCGCCAAGAGGAAGTTTCTGAGAAATGGGAGGCTGTGGGAGAGGCACCCGCCAACAAGCCAAAATGGTTAGAGAAACAGGAAGTGGAGGGAGGTCTGGAAGGCCAACTTGGCCTGAGTTCAACCATCATCCTCAGTTCATAATCACATTCTCTTCCAAAAGCTGCTGCTGAATCAACAGACTATAGTAACTAATATTAGGCAAATACCCTCCAGAGACCCCAGCATTACTGGCAGAGTACAAGACTGACTACACTCTACATTATCCACCCAGCAACTACCCTCCACTCCAACATTCTTGAAATTGCCGCTTTACTTAGTGGGATCCTCACTTGTTTTTTTTCAGCTTACATGTTTGAAATTCCTCACTACACTTCTCATTCATATAGTTCCTGGCCCCTGGAAATCCCCAGCCCTATGAGGGTTATAGTAAATCAGTTTCTGTCTTATGCTGAAAAGCACACATCTTACTAGAAAAGTTTTAAATTACTTAAACAGGAAAATCTCACTCAAATTTTAGCAAATGTGATAATTTTAAACACACAGACACACACATACTGGGAAGAAACCTCACAAGTGTAGAGAATGTGCAAAGCTTTTTATATGTTGTTCTAGCCCTTCTTCATTCCTTAAAACTAGCCCCGCTGTTGCTTGTTTGTGAAAAGCACCTATGATTGAAACAAAAACAAAGATTTATTCTAAAGCAGGCAAGTACAGAACATTTTTGGTATGAAAACATACCCCCCCAAGTCCTAAATAAATCCTGAACAGACAATACCTCTTAGGAAACTTTTACATCCTTACATTCCTCTACTTCAATTATATAATACTTCCTCTCATTATCCTGTGGCTCTTCATTTCTTTCTTTTTTTCTTTTCAGATCACATCTGGCAAATGCTCAGGGGTCACTCCTGGCTCTGCACTCAGGAATTACTCCTGGCGGTGCTCAGGGGACCATATGGGATGCCAGGGATTGAACCCAGAATGGCCGTGTGTAACGCTCTACCTGCTGGACTATCTCTCCGACCCTGGCTCTTCATTTCTAAGAAATAAACCAACACATTGGAAAGTGTTTCCTCACGCAGAAAGTAAAAGTATCTAATGGAGGCAGGACAGAAATATATAGCAGTGGAGCTATCAAATATAGCTCAAAACTCATGTGCTCAGCTTCATAGTCCAGGAGACTCATTTTCATGTCTGTAAATACCCCAGCAGGCAGCAAGACTGTCTTCCCATATCCAGCACGCAGAGTGAATACGCACTATACCCACACACTTGCATCACACACATCAGGCACATCAACGCCTTCCTGACTCTTTCAGAGCAGTATTTTGTAACTTTTCCCCCTGTCCAGGTTGCCTGCAATGTTTGACGTTGGAGAGGGATAGTGAACAGAGTAAACGTAAACAAGCAATAGGACTACAAAACACCTTCTTTCCAAACTTTACCTTTGAATTCCATGAGGAACCTAAATACACCTCAAGAACTATTTTTTGGAAAATGACTATTTTGGAAAATGAATATTACAAATATTACAATGTGTAATATTCCTGTTTCGGAGGGAAACTATCACATCAACTCAGACTCTGCTGAACGCCTTTTTAGAACCTTAACTCCCAACACATATCCAAATTAAACATATATTAACGCCCTCACCATCGGAGTCAAGCTAGAAAATGGATACTTAAAAATAAAAGATATTTTTTGCTTATGACCAGATTTCCTGTTGAAGACCTGAGTTTCTATTCTGTTCCCAGCATTAGAAAAGAGTACATCCCTCTGTGCTCTTGAATTTAGGAGTGACCATGTGATTTGCTTTGGGCAACAAGTGCAAACTGGGCATGCTTCATCTCCAGATACAGACACTTTGCTCCCTGTACCCAACTACATTACTCTCCATTTCTAGTCATTGCATACTACTGCCTAATGTGATGGGACTGACCGTGACATGATGAGATGATGAGGCAACTGGCCACTGCTGTGTGTGCTGGGAGGCCTCCACTGAAATGTGGGGAGATTCACCACATGTGACAAGATGTAAGTTCCATAAAACCGAAGAGGTTAGGAATAGCGAGACAACCTAGGAAAGTTGCCCTGGAGAGTTGTGCCAACCCACAACCAATTTTGAATGGTTAGTAATACGTTCTTTTTGTGTTAAGTGAATATGATGTAATAATAATTTCTTGTTAAGGGTGCCGGAGTGATAGTACAGCAGATAAGGTGTTTGCTTGCATGCAGCTGACGCAGACTTGATCCCCAGCAAGCCACATGGTCCCCTGAGCACCACCAGGTGTAATTCCTGAATGCAGAGCCAGGAGTGAACCATGAGCATCAGCAGGTATGACCAAAAAATTTTTTTTAAAAAAGGATTTCTTGTCACAGAGAAAAAACTTACATATCATCATGAGTACAGCTGCCTCCTATTTGAATTCTCTTTATTTGGTGTTTTTTTGGAGAAGAGACCTTCTAAGAATGCTTCAGAAGGCCTAGGGGACAGCCCTGAGAATACCTAGTATGTATGTGCTTGAGCCAACCAGACAATGATATTCAGGTCCAGGGGTGCTTAACTGGTTGGACCACCAGGACTAACTCAGTGGGGTAAGTAGGGAGAGGCATGCAGTGCTGGGGATCAACTCTGGATATTCTTGCATGCAAACACTCCCTCCAGATTTTTAAGCTATCTGCCTGGCCTCTTGGCAATGCTTATTTTATGAAGTTGACTGCTTTCTTCACTTCTGCCATTTTTATTGTCAAAAGGGTAATGGGTAATGCGCACTGGTGGACAGATGGGTATTAAAACACTGTATGACTGAAACCTAATCATGAACAGCTTTGTAATGGTCTATCTCATGCTGATTGAATTTTTAAAAAATTAAAAAATAAAAAGTCCCCCCTGTTGCAGGACTCCTAAGGGCCGCTGCATCTGCTCTGGATTGCCTCCCGCAAATCACTTCATAGATAAGGGGGTAGTCTAAATGTGGCAGTTTATCCGACCATGTATGCTGTACTAGCTGGTATAAATATTCTCCCATGCTATCATAATCATCGTGGGACTAGCTAGATCTTACCAGCATATTAGCCTGGCCATGTAGGACACCTAAGTAATTAGACCAGAGAGAAATGCTGTTTGCTTCCAAGCAAACAAGCATGGCTCCCTGATATACTCAAAGGCAACTAAAATATAAAACTACAATGAAGTAGAGGAGACTTGTGAAGGCTTGGAGAAATATTTAACTGGCATTGGTGTTGGTCAAGGTACAGAGACATGCCATCTCAGAAACCCCCTTCTCTACACTACAAAAGCATTCCTAAGCAGATTTCGGCTCAAAACATTAGCACAGTAAAGGCCCTAGGTGAGGTGCAGGGAGGGATTACCTAAGGGCATTGGACCCTCCCTGCTTTCCATAACAGTGGGAGGAAGGTCTGAGTTACAGGGATATAAACTAGCCGGTTCCCGCTCTCGCCCCTTCTTCTTCCCTGTGGGATCTCTCCTTGTGAGCGTTGATTCCCCTTGGAAGCTTTTACACGTGGTGGTCGCCATCTTGGCCTACACGTGGCTGGGGTTCTAGCCTGGAATCCTAAGCATTGGGTTTTTCCTTTTGCTGATTTGTATGCCTGAACCTGTGATAAGTAAAGCCTTTTAAAACTGCATCGGATTCCTGAGTTTTCATCCGTTCCTCGCCAGCTTCGGAGGTAGAAGGGAACTCGCTTCCCGGCACTGTCGGGGACCCCAGCGAAGCGCCCCGACACCCCCAAAGTGCAGAAATTGGAGACCCCAGGTAACTCTGAAAGTAGAGATGTAATTGAACTAAAAAGAGAAACTCTGGAGCCGAGACAATAGCCCAGCGGGTAGGGGCGCTTGCCTTGCACACAGTCGGCCTGTGCCGGCCTGGGATCAATCCCGGCATCCCATATGGTCTCCCGAGCACCACCAGGAGTAATTCCTGAGTGCAGAGCCAGGAGAAACCCCTGAGCATTGCCAGGTGTGGCCCAAAAAAAAAAAAAAAAAAAGAAAATCTAGTTGTAAATATTTAAAGGAGGAATTCTAAAGCCATATCCTCATCTTTATATCATGTACTTGGGATTCTGCCACTTGCCCTCACCCCAACAGAAATCTAGACATGTACTAGGGAAGAAATGCTAGGTTGCCACCCACATGAACACCTGAGGGCAAAAGATGGTTCCAGAAAGGAAGGGAGTGAGTGAAAGCCACAAGCTGATTTATGATTCACTCTTTCCAAATTCAAAAGCACCAGCAGCCACGCTATTGGAGAATTCCCCCTTGGAGCACCCAATAAAGAGCTCAGCTGGCCCCGGTACAATGAAACTACCAATTAAGCAATACTGCCAAGCGAGGAGTTTCCAAACAGTTCTCTATTATCTCACTCTTAAATTCAAAATATGAGCCAAGAACCTAGTCAGCTGAAAAAAAGCCTTAAAGAAATAGAAAACTGTCAAAATTTTATTTATTTATTTAATTTCTTTTTCTTTTTGGGTCACACCCGGCGACACTCAGGGGTTACTCCTGACTCTGCACTCAGGAATTACTCCTGGCGGTGTTTGGGGGACCATATGGGATTCGGAGATCCAACCTGGGCCGGCAGAGGCCAGCCACGTGAAAGGCAAGCGAACTACCCCCTGGACTATTGCTCCGGCCCCAAAATTTTATTTATTTTCAGATTTTGGGTCAAATCTGCCAATGCTCAGGGATCACTCCTAGTGGTATTTGGTGGATCATTTGTGGTGCTGGGGATTTAACCCAGGTTAACTATGGTCAAGGCAAGTGTCTTCTACACTCTACTATCTCTCTGGACCTTGTTTTTTTAGTTTGTTGGTTTCTCTGTTTGGGGGCCACACCCACTGGTGCTCGGAGTTTACTCCAGGTTCTGAACTCAGGGATTACTTGTGTCAGTGGCAGGAGAACCATATCGGACACTGAGGATTGAATTGGGTCAGTCACATGCCAGATGAATGCCTTTCTGCTGTTCTGGCCCTGTTTTTATTTTTTAAGAGACTCATAATCCTAGAAGCAAAATTAAACTTTCATAAAATGCATATAACATCAACATGTTTACAAACTAAGGTGATATGCTGCATCTGTGGTTTAAAAAAATAAGAATGTAAAAGCATAAAAATTCAAAACCAAAACCGTTTCTTGAAATTTAAAAAAATTGACCATCAAAATTAAAAGTGTAGAAAAAATACTGAAAGATAACATTGAAAAAACATCTTTAAAGAAAACCATGGGTAGTAAAACTGGCAAAGATTAAGTGGAAAATGGTAACATTAAAAATCAAATAAAGAGATATAAAAGTGTTGTGAAAAACAAGCTTTCGAGTAAGGGAGGGAATTGTCAAAGAACTACCAGGGCTCATGAAATGAAGCGGTGTGTTAAATTCTCATCCTGTCCTTCTAAAACTTGGTCGGGAGATAAGGCCAAGTCCAGGCAAGGTCAGCAGTGACAGGTGTATATCATGGCCTTTGGCAGGAGTCACTCCAAGCTGAAGGCAGAGTGTGGTGGACAGAAGCCTCAAGCCAAAACCAAAGCAGCCTTCCCCCTCTTTGCATTTGAATCAGTGTAGGCTTTATCTCCAGAGTTAAGAAGATTTTTCTCTTGAGAAGGAAGGAAGGAAGGAAGGAAGGAAGGAAGGAAGGAAGGAAGGAAGGAAGGATGGAAGGAAGGAAGGAAGGGAGGGAGGGAGGGAGGAGGGAGGGAGGGAGGGAGGGAGGAGGGAGGGAGGGAGGGAAGGGGGAGGGAGGGGAGGGAGGGAGGAGGAAGGAAGGAAGGAAGGGAAGAAGGAAGGAAGGAAGGAAGGGAGGGAGGGAGGGAGGGAGGGAGGGAGGAGGGGGGGAGGGAGGGAGGGAGGGAGGGGAGGGAGGAAGGAAGGAAGGAAGGAAGGAAGGAAGGAAGGAAGGAAGGAAGGAAGGGAAGAAGGAAGGAAGGAAGGAAGGAAGGAAAGGGAGGGAGGGAGGGGAGGGAGGAAGGGGAGGGAGGGAAGGAGGGAGGAAGGAAGGAAGGAAGGAAGGAAGGAAGGAAGGAAGGAAGGAAGGAAGGAAGGAGGAGGGAGGGAGGGAGGGAGGAGGGAGGGAGGAGGAGGGAGGGAGGAGGGAGGGAGGGAGGGAGGAAGGAAGGAAGGAAGGGAAGAAGGAAGGAAGGAAGGGAGGGAGGGAGGGAGGGAGGGAGGGAGGGAAGGAGGGAGGAAGGAAGGAAGGAAGGAAGGAAGGAAAGGAAGGAAGGAAGGGGGAGGAGAGGGAGGAAGGGAGGAGGAGGGAGGGAAGGAGGAAGGAAGGAAGGAAGGGAGGGAGGGAGGGAGGGAGGGAGGAAGGAAGGAAGGAACGGAGGGAGGGGAGGGAGGGAGGGAAGGAGGAAGGAAGGAAGGAAGGAAGGAAGGAAGGAGAGGAGGGAGGGAGGGAGGGGAGGGAGGGAGGGAGGGAGGGAGGGAGGGAGGAGGGAGGGGAGGGAGGGAGGGAGGGAGGGAGGAAGGAGGGAAGGAAGGAAGGAAGGAAGGAAGGAGGGAGGGAGGGAGGGAGGGAGGAAGGGAGGGAGGGAAGGGAGGGAGGAAGGAAGGAAGGAAGGAAGGAAGGAAGGAGGGAGGGAGGGAAGGAGGGAGGGAGGGAGGGAGGGAAGGAGAAAGGAAGGAAGGAAGGAAGGAAGGAAGGAAGGAAGGAAGGAAGGAAGGAAGGAAGGAAGGGAGGAAGGGAGGGAGGGAGGGAGGGGAGGGAGGGAGGGGAGGGAGGGGAGGGAGGAGGGAGGAGGGAGGGAGGGAGGGAGGGAGGGAGGAAGGAAGGAAGGAAGGAAGGAAGGAAGGAAGGAAGGAAGGAAGGAAGGAAGGAAGGAAGGAAGGAAGGAAGGAAGGAAGGAAGGAAGGAAGGAAGGAAGGAAGGAAGGAAGGAAGGAAGGAAGGAAGGAAGGAAGGAATACTATCATGAACATTATTGTAAACCACAGAGCCTAAATCAAAACTCAAGGAGAGAGGGCTGGAGGGATACTGCAGCATGTAGGGCATTTGCCTACCATGCGGCCAACCTGGGTTTGAGCCCAGCATCCCATATGGTCTGCCCCAGAACCACCAGAGGAATTCCTAACTGCAGAGCCAGGACTGACCCCTGAGTATCACCGGGTGTGACCCAAAAAAGTCAAAAATAGAAAACATTTTTAAGGACAAAATAAATGATAGCTATAATCCTATTATGGTCCCCAAAGAAACTTCTATGAGTTGAATTGCCTTTGAAAAATGAAAACTGTGGAACGACTTGACTTTTATAATTAAATATACCTTGGACAAAACTATTTTAAGTCCACTTTGGATCTACAGTGAGGAAATCATTTTGACCTCCTGACATGGAATTTCAGTTAAAAGCTGAGCTCTCAGGCTCAATGACATTGGGTTGAAAAGAGAAGATGGGGCAAGTATGAAATAAATTCTAAAAGACAGCCACATCTTGTTAATAAAGTATTCAGATCATGTCTTCAATAACTAGACTACTCACTTAGGTAGAGCAAAGGTGGGCTGTATGTGGTTTGTTTTCACCAGCTCTATACATACTGTGGGTCCATATGTGTCTAGGCTATACAAACATGATTTAGAATTCAGAGTATGTTTGTGCGTTTAATAATTAAAATGATTTCTGTCTATTACTTTTCAACCTGTACCATAAATATTATCTTGCCTTTGGTACCCATTCCTTCGACTGTATTTCATTTGTAAACCTTCCGAACTCAAACTCTGCACCATCGTTACTCTCCCCCTTAATTTATAGCATGTCCTTGTGAAACATTGTATATTCTACTAATTACATTATTTGTATTGCCTTTTTTGGGTCGTAGTAGCAATGCTCAGGGGTTACTCCTGGCTCTGCAATCAGGAATTACTCCCTGGCGGTGGTCAGGAACCAATGGGATGTCAGGGATCAAACCTGGGTCAGTACTGTGCAAAGCAAATACCCTACCCACTGTACTATCACTCTGGCCCCAATTATATTTTTTAAAAATAGGGTTGTTGTTTTGTTTTTTTTTTTACCCAGAGATGTGTGAGTCACACACATGGGGCAGAGCTGCTACTGGCTTTCCCTGTGCCCAGCCGCTCATGAGGTGCCCGGGAGGGATGGTAGGTTCTAGCCCTGGCCCGCCACCCCAGCAGAGCCTCACAACAAGCCAGACGACCCCCCACTCCATGAGGGCCTCCATTTTCCACATCCGGACTTCCCCCTCGTCAGAACTCCACCCAGCAGACCAGTGGCTGGATTTTGAGGTGACTACAAGAGTATGCTACCTGCACAGCAGAGCCTGGCAAGCTACCCGTGTCATATTTGATATGCCAAATACCAGTAACAATTATAGACCTCATTCCCATGACGTGATGGAATGGTTTGAGCTCTTTATGTTCCTGGAACAAGCAGGTACCCTTGGGCTCTACTTGCATGAGACAGGACATATGGAGATGTTACTGGTGGTACCCGCTCAAGCAAATTGATGATGAATGGGAAGACAGTGATACAGTGATACAGTGATACCCAGAGATGCTGAGCGTGTAGAGTTAGATGCTCAGGGGCCACTAGAGCCACACCTAGCGGTGCTTAAGGGCCACATGGTTTGTGGTTTGAACTCAGAGCCTTGCTTAGGGTACCCTCATGTCCCACCACTCTCGATAGGTTAGGCCAGGGATATGGAGACCTAACCATAACCTAGCCTGACCTAATAAATGTTTTACACTTTTATTTTCTACTTCTCATCCTTGCAGGCTCTAATTGTTTGAGCCATCAGGATTTGTTGACTAGCATTACAATCTGTCTCAATATGACTCTAACTGGAATTTCCAACAATTTCCCTTATTAACTGAGGGATTCATGATTGGATTGGAAAACGTGATTGGACTGGATTTTTTCAGCAGTCTCTCATTAGTGGTCCTTTCATGGTGGCCTGTGTACTCTCCAGGATTTCCACTCTTTGTGTCTAGGTTCACATTGCCCCTGTTTGCACTACAGTGCCCCGCAATTTCTCTATATCTCCACTCTTTTCCATTCTTCAGAGCCCAGACAAAATCCTTCTCTCTGCTGAGGTGGCTCTTAGAGGCTCTTGAGAATAAGATAAGAGCTCTTTTTCTGAACCACATCATTATGCCTGCTGAATCTTCTTGCATTCTAGTACTTATAAGTAACTTGAAGAAGCCTTCCTTATTTAATTCATCATAGCAACTAACATGATATCCTGTATAGATACATGCTTATAGTATTTGTTAACTTTTTTAATTAAGTAGTCAATCTATGCTTTTTCTGTTTTAACAAGGTGTAATTGGCATTAAAAACTTGTACATGGTTAATGTTTACATTTAGATTTATGTACATATTTAGTTACTGTCAACCAAATCAATGAAATAAACATTTTCATCATTTCCAAAAGCTTCCTTATAGTCCTTTGTATTTGTTTTCTTTTTTGTTTTGTTTGATTTTTTTTTTTGGAGGAGGCTATAAGAGGTCACAACTAAGCAGTGTTCAAGATTTACTCTTGACTCTGTGTTCAGGAATCACTCCTTGAGATGCTCAGCAGACCATCTGGAGTGCTGGGGATCAAACCCAGGTCAGCTGCATGTAAGGCAAGGGCCTTACCCATCATATACTATTTCTCCAGCCCATGTTTACTTTTCCTCTGTTTTTAAGATTGCTTAACCTGAGACCTACTGAGAAAAGCTGTAAAGAAAAGATGGTGGGTTTTCTTCCAAAGTAATAGAACTACCATTTAATCCAGAAATCCTATTTTGGGGGTATATCTAAGAGAAATAAAATAAAAAATCAATGAAATAGTTGTGCCCCTATGTTAATACTAGACAAACACCTAAGTGTACATTAAGCATAACTTAATTTAGATAATTACTCCCTCCATCACATCCCAGTTATTATAAAGGTAACTACATGATTAGGTTGACGACCGACTTCATAGTAATAGCTAATTATTATTTAGTGTTCCCCTCATGAAATACATGCACTTTCTATACTTTATCTCATTTAATTCTCTTAGTCTGGCAACGTAGCTTTTGTTATCTCTATATTATAGCCTATAACAATAATGGCAAAGGTGACTGCTCACTATTATTGAATACTTATCATGGCCCAAGTGCTATGCAAAACCTTGAATAAAGATCATCTCTATTAATAACCCAATGGGGGCGATAGAAAGCAGCATGGGGTGGAGGTAGAGCATTAGTACAGCAGGTAGTACATTTGCCTTAAACATAGCCAAGCCAGGTTTGACCCCTGGTCCCCCATATGGCCCTCCAGGTCTACTAGGAATGGTCCCTGAAGACAGCTATCATGTGACCCTCCCTCCAAAAAGAGAGAGAGAGCAGTTAAGACATATGCTTTGCATGTAGCTAGCCCCAGTTCAATCCCTGGTACAACATGGTAGCCTAAGCAGAGCCTGGTATGGACTTGGAGGCCTCTGAGCTCTGCCAGGGTGACCTGGATAATCCCCAGCATAGCAGGCCCCAGACTGCACCATGGCCCACATTATACCATTGCCCAGGGCAGCCAAGAATCTTTGGGATGGTCTCCCAAGCCTCCTGAGAAAGCATCCATGGAAAAAAATAAAATAAAACAACAATAAGCACCCAATCAGGCAGGAACTACCTTCTATCCTTATTTTTAGAGAAGAAATTACAAGTACATTTAGACTCAGTAACTTGACCAGGTAACCAAATAATAAGTGGTAGATTGGATACATTTTTCCAGTACCAGTTTCTCCACCAGTGCCCAATTCCCACCACTAATATCCCCAAGTTCCCTACCCCTCCTCCAAACTGCCTCTATGGTAGGTACTATCTCTCTTATGTGTGTGTGTCTCTTCTCTCTCTTTCTCTTTCTCTCACGCTCTCTCTCTTGTACATTATGGCTTTCCCTACAGACATTTAGGAATTATCATATAACTCCCTTTGTGTACATTAAATGTTCAGTTCTAGTGTGGCACTAACATTTCCCATAATGAGTAGAGCACTAGTATATATTTATATACCACTAATGAATCCAGTCATTCTATATCTGTCCTTTACTTTCTGACTAATTTCACTCAGCATGATACTCTCCATGTCCATCCATTTGCATGTAAATTCCATGACTTGGTCTTTTCTGACAACTGCATAGTATTACATTGTGTAGATGTACCACAGTTTCTTTAGCCAGTCTTCTGTTCTTGGGCATTCAGGTTGTTTCCAGATTCTGGTTATTGTAAATAGTGCGGCAATGAACATAGAATTAGAATTGCAGATGTGTTCCTTCTGTACCACTCTCCCAGGAGTGGGTCAAAGGGAGTTCAATATCTAGTTTTTGAAGAAATGCCCATATTATTTTCCAAAAGGGCTGGACCAGTCAGCACTCCCACCAACAGTGGATGAGAGTCCCCTTTTCCCCCACATCCACACCAGCACCGGTTGTTCTTGCTGTTTTGGATGTGTGCCAGTCTCTGTGGTGTGAGATGGTACCTCATTGTTGTTTTGATTTGCATCTCCCCTGATGATTAGTAATGAAGAGCACCCTTTCATATACCTTTTGGCCATTTGAATTTCTCCTTTTTGGAAGTTTCTGTTCATTTCTTCTCCCCATTTTTGATGGGTTTGACTGTTTTCTTCTTGTAGAGTTCTATTAGTGCCCAATGTATCCTGGATATTAACCCCTTATCAGATGGGAAGTAAGTGAATATTCTTTCCCAGTCTGTGGGCTGTCTCTGTATTTTGGTCATTGTTTCTTTTGAGGTGCAGAAGCTTTTCAGTTTTATATAATCCCATTTGTTTATCTTTGCTTCCATTTGCTTTGTCAGTGCTGTTTCATCTTTGAAGATGCCTTTAGATTCGATGTCCTAAAGCGTTTTAACTATGTTTTCTTCTATGTACCTTATGGGTTCTCTCACATGTGTGGGGGAGGGGCCACACTGGCCGGACTTGGAGAGTGGATTTGGGCTCCTCCGCCCTTTCCTCCACCTCCATGCCAGCTACCCTGGAAGACAGACAAGCCAGACCCACAGCTCCGTCAGGTCTTGTACACTATCTAAAAGTGTACTATCTAGTACACTCTTAGATAGTACTAGTTGCTCGGATCAAGTCCTTCCCAGGATTTTACACATTTATACACTGTATACAGCTCTAGGCAGGTTCTAGCTATGACCCGTCATCCCAGTGAGCCTAGGAGGAAACCAGAGCAACCCCCACATCATGAGGTCAGTCATTTTCAACATCCAGACTCCACAGCTCCTCAGAGCTCTACCCAAAAGAAAACCTGATCCTTCCCCTTTTGAGTTTCATCAGTAAATGCTCAAGATGAGAGCCTTCTACTAAGAGTATACCACCTACATGCAGAGCCTGGCAAGCTACCCGTGTCATATTTGACATGCCAAAAAACCAGTAACAATTATGGACCTCATTCCCATGACCTGAAGGAATGGTTTGAGGCTCTTCCTGTTCCTGGAGCAAGCAGATGCCGCTGGGGTACACTTGTTTGCAACAGGACATCTGGAGATGTTACTGGTGCCCGCTCGAGCAAATCGATGAACAACAGGAAGACAAGTGATACAAATGATACAAGTGGATTGGATTCTAATCTCTGGTCCCAGGGGCCAGAGCAATACTACAGAGGACATGGTGCTCACCTTTCACGCAGCTGATGTGGGTTCAATCATTTGCATCCCATGTGGTTCTTGCCCTGGACCCAAGCCCCTGCCAGGTGCCAAGAGTTGGGTATGGCCCTAAAACCAAAAACAAGCAAACCAACAAACATGCAAAAACAAGCAAATGAATCTAATTTCTCCAGCTTCTCAAGCCTCAGAGGTTAAGCTCTCTGCTCTATAGGGCTCTGCCAAGCTCAGGCAGAGACATAGTGACCTTATATTGCTGAAAAACATCTTAAAGCTGAAAGCTGAGTCACCACAATTTTATCATTTCATGAGTTCCAAGTTTCTCTCAATGCAAGGTTTTTTTTTCCCTGACCAATGCTTATGGCGATGCCTTAAGTTCCTGAGGCACTGCCTCACTAGTTTCATGTGTACTGACTTAGTAACCTCCATTTTTTTATTATTTTTATCTTTTACAATTACAAAGATATACAATTAAAAAGTTCATATTTGGGTTTTGGTCATACAGTGTTCCAGCACCCATCCCTCCACCAGTGCCCATCTCCCACCACCAGAACCGGACGTTCCGGTTCCCTCTCCCCCTCCCCAGCCCTCCTCCATGGCAGGTTCTTTATTTCTTTCCCTTTCTCTCTCTTTCTCTTTTCCTTCCCTTCCAGACTATGGATTACAGAACATACATTAAAGGGTTGTCATGTGTATCTTTTTGCCTTTATTTAATGCTCAGTTCTAGGTTGGTATTAGTACCCTCAACAATTGTTAGCACACTGTTCCATTTTCTGTCTTACCTAGCCTCTGACTCCCACTCGTTTGTGATAATTTCCACTTTTGACAAGACCTCCTGATATATGTTTCACTTGACCTTGGATATTGGTATCATAATATGTACATATATATTTATGTCATGCAAATAAATGCAGTCATTCTGTATCTGTCTCTCTCCTTCTGGCTAATTTTACTCAACATAATCTTCTCCGTGTCCATCCATTTATATAACCTCCATTTTGAACTCCCCTTTTTGGCTTTTTGATTTTTTTTTAGTTACTCCTCATGATGCTCAGGGGTTACTCCAGGATCTGCACTCAAGAATTACTGCTGGCAGTGCTCGGGAGACCTTATGGGATGCCGGTATCAAACCTGGGTTGGCCGCATACTAAGTAAATCTCCTTATTCGCTCTGCTATCATTCCAGTCCCAAACATGTTTCAATCTTTTTTTTCACTTGGCACTTTTTGTTGGCAACCTTCTGCCTAGCATTCTTCCAGGCACCCTGACCTCTCAGTTAGCTAATCTCCTCTCCCTTCAGAGAACCTTTGCTCTTTCTCACTCTCAGCAATCAGCCACATACTCCTGTGGTCAGACCTGGCCTACTCCCCACAAATAGCATTCTCATGTTAACGTTCAATCCTAGAATGCCCCTCTTTTATCATCACTTCATTCCCTTCTAGATTACTTATTTGTACCTCCCCACTTCACAGATGTTTGACCATATCAAGATCTTGAATCCATTACTCTATTTTGTTCATTATCCATCAGTAGTGTTCTTCCTTTCCATTGCAATCAACTTAAGTTCCATGACCTTATAATCATTTCTTTTGAAACACTCGCAGCTTGCTTGTACAATTTCAACTCTAGCTAAATATAAAATATTAGCTGTAAATCCACCTCTACTCTTGAGTACCAGGATAAACGGGCACATCACTACCTTCCTTATTGTTACTGCCTCTGAGCACTGTCTCTTTTTAAAGTAGATGAGAGGCTCCTACTTTTTTTTCTTTTTGGGTCACACCCAGCAATGTTCAGGGCTTACTCCTGGCTCTGCACTCAGTAATTACTCCTGGCAGTGCTCAGGGGATGATATGGAATGCCAGGGATCAAACCTGGGTCAGTTGTGTGCAAGGCAGATGTCCTACCAGCTGCACATGTTTTTGGATCTTGACTGCACAGGAAGGCCATTCCTAAAATTAACCCCCAGTTTCTGACTTTTTGTAAGAGTTCCTTAGTAGATTACTGCCCACAGGCATAAAAACTTCTCATCAATGTCTTTAACAAGAAAAGTTTTCCATGGAATGTACTTTCATGTCCTGGTTCACTATTTCATATGCCTCTGAAATGTGGAGGAAAATGAAAATGATTAGTGAAGACTGGGTTTAACAACACAGACCTTAGGAAGGATCAAATAAAGCAGTTTGGGTGCAGTGAACTAAACAGGATTATGAGTAGATAGAAAATGAGGAAGTGGAGATGATAACCGCATAAATGCTTTCAGAAGTTTTGTCCTAAAATGAAACACAAAAGATGAAGTTGCAACTATCTGATTCTGCACTATTTATCCATGACTTAGCCATACAAATAGCATTACCAGGGGCTGGAGCGATAGCACAGCGAGCGGGTAGGACGTTTGCCTTGCATGCGGCAGACCAGAATTCCATCCTTGGCATCCCATGTGGTTCCCTGAGCTCTGCCAGGAGTAATTCCTGAGCGAAGAGCCAGGAGCAACCCCTGAGTGTCACCAGGTGTGACCCAAAAAAAAAAAAATAGCATTACCAGTCACCTAAATCTGAGGGTCTAATTCCTAACAATTAAATGTCTATAATATGCAAATCTAGAGATTTGTATCTATCAGATATATATATCTGATATCAGATTATATCCAGAATATACAATAGTAATCCCCTAGGTGTACTAAGTTGAATGTGTCATGTTTCCCTGTCTCCTGCAATTTAACCACTATCTCCTGGCCCTAAGAGCCTAATGTGATCCCATTTAAGAAAAGGGTTTTTGTAAGTAAAGTTAAGTAGAAAAAAAAGGGAGAGATGAAGTGTCAAGAAGAAATAATAAAATGAAGGTAAGAATCTTGAGATGAGGTCAACCAGGAATTGCCAAGTGGTCCCTAAATTCTGTTCCAAGAGCCCTAAAAGAGAGACAGCAGAGATATGAAGAGAGAAGCAGAGAGAGGGGGTTGCACTCACAAGCCAAGGATCATTTGGAACCAGCAGACGTCAAAAGAGCCAAGTCAGGCTTCTGCACTAGAGCCTTGGCAGTAGTTTGTTATAGCAGCCCTAGGGAAGGAATACATAGACTGTGGGTCAGACTGAAGCATGACTATTAATGTGTTGTAACAATGGGTTATGATGGGATGAAGAGGAAACAGAATGGACAGGACACAGAACCCTGAAATTCAGAAAAGAGGATGCCGATGTGGACAGTCCCTGAGACATGTTTTGTCTCTGCTCTTCCTCCCAAAAAGAAGCACCTGTTGTGATAAGCACAAAAATATTTGCCCTCAAATGCAGGATCCTGGATACGTGAAAAGTTTAGCCAGTTTATTTATTTTTTGGGGAGGTCTCACCCGGAAATGCTCAGGGATTCCTCCTGGCTCTACATTCAGGATTTACTGGCAGTGCTCCAGGACCATATGGGATGCCGGGGAATCAAACCCAGGTCTGCTGCGTGCAAGGCAAACGCCCTACCTGCTGTACTATTGCTCCAGCCCCAGTTTAGCCAGTTTAGATAAGATTAGCAATTGAATAAATGTCTTCCCCACCCTCACCCCCTTCTTCTTGTAACGAGTCTTTTGCTCTAAAAATAAATACAAAACGTGAAGGATAGTCACGGGTCTCAGTTCACCAGGCTGTGAGGCCCCTGACCAAAGGCCTTTTCTTCTTCTTTCTGTCTCATTTTCTTTTTTTTTTTTTGCTTTTTGGATCACACCCGGTGACACTCAGGGTTACTCCTGGCTCTGCACTCAGGAATTACTCCTGGCGGTGCTCGGGGGACCATATGGGATGCCGGGGATCGAACCCGAGCCACCATGGGCCGGCCGCATGCAAGGCAAATGCCTTACCCACTGGGCTATCCCTCTGGCCCCTGTCTCATTTTCTTAATCCTTTGCTTCAACCTTGTTCACTCTGACACTAATGAGTGTGAGATTTCTTTTTTGGAGTGATAAAAATATTCTGAAAGTATACTATGGAGATGGTTGCAAAACTCTGCAAATACACTAAAGATGAATGAATCAAAGATTTTCAATGGATGAATTTTATGATAGAATACATCTCATCATAACTATTTTTAAAAGTCCTCAGGCATTATCTTTTTCTTTTGCTTTTTGGGTCACACCCGGCAATGCTCAGGGGTTACTCCTGGCTCTGCACTCAGGAATTACTCCTGGCGGTGCTCGGGGACCATATGGGATGCCAGGGATCAAACCCAGGTCGGCAGCGTACAAGGCAAATGCCCTACCTGCTGGACTATCGCTCTTGCCCCAGGCATTATCTTTTAATCTTCTCTTTCTTCTCACATCCAATTCTACCAGCATATCTTTGCTCTCTCCTCCAAAATATATCTCAAATATAACCACTTCTCATTTTTCTACTGCTACTTAGTCCAGACCATCATCCTCTTTCTACACAACCACAATAACCAAATGGTTTGCCTCCTTCCACTGAAACATCATTCAAGCCCAAACTCCTTAAAGCAGACAAATATAAAAACATGTATCAGATCATATCACACTCTAATCTAACTCTTCCCTTCTCCCCATGGATTTTAGTAATTAGAATAGAATCCAACTATTTCACTGAGTTGCACTGGGCCTTACATAACCTCTTTGGCCCCATCCAATCTGAGACCTCAGCCCCTTACATGCTGCCCTTTGCTTCACACTCGAGCAACACAGATCTCCCTTCCATCATAGGACAGACCTACCATATCCCTGCCAGAGGGCCTTTGCCCCTGCTAGTCCTTCTAGAAGTATCACCTTGCTCCTTCCACCTCACTGTCTTCTTTTGGGAGGGATGATCACACTCAGGTATGCTAAGGGTTACTACTGGGTCTGCACTCAGAAATTACTCCTGGTGGTGCTCAGGAGACCATATAGGATGCTGGGGATCAAACTTAGATTGGCTGTGTGCAAGGCAAATATACAGCGTACCTGCTGTACTGTAGCTCCGGCCTCACCTCACGTTCTTCTTATTAGAATCTTTTATCAAATCACCCTAGCAGAGTGAGCTCTTACTCTAGAATTCATAGGATAGATAGAATTATTCTCTTTAATCTAGTGCCAATCACTTTTAGGCCATTTTTATTAATTAATTGGCAATTACTTATAGTGAATTTCCCCTATCAAAGATAAGCTCTCTGGAGATACCAGTGGAGGGAAGTTGCCACTGGAGGCTGGATTGGTGACGGAACATTGCATTGACTGAAACACAACTATGAATAACTTTGCAAATAATGACACCTTAGTTTAAAAAAAAATTTTTTTTAAGATAAACTTTATGAGAGTAGGCACCTTCTCTGTACCTACACTGCCACATCCCAAATCCTATCACAGAATCTGACAAAAGAGATGTTCAAATTTATTAATTTTCAAACACAAATAAATGAAGAACACAAATTATAAGCCACAATCTCTGACCCCTTAGGATGTTTACCATCTTTTAGAAGTGCAAGAACTATTTGTACTATCGTAGGAGATTCAACAGTAATGTGAAACAATGAAAATTGCCAATACAGTAATAGAAAAGTCTTCTCTGATGACAGGTGAGATGTCCAGGTACAGTAAAGGGGTCTTTGGAGCCAAAGCTACACTAGTGGGGTAGCTGGAGTGACTGAGAGGCTTGTGAGGCCCAGGAGTTCTACAGAGTCTCACAAGTTTGGATGATCCCTACTAGGACCCAAAAGCAAGTTCAGAGAGCTGTGGCTTCTCTGGGCAATGTCCCCTGGACTCAATCCCCCTTTTTAAACCAGGTAAATAATTTTATTTATTTATTTTACTTTATTTAAACACTGTGATTTACAAAGTACAATTTTTTTACAATATGGTTGTTAGAAACATTCATCATTCAACACCACCAGTGTGCTCCCGCCACCACCAAAGACGCTCATTTCCCACTCACCCCCCCATCCCCATGCCTGCTCCCCTAGCCAGCACTAATATATTGACCATTAAAGCCCATATAAGGGAATGATATTGATAAAGTCATGCCTTTTTTCTGTCAACCCCATCTCTTCAGAACATATTTTCCTCATTCTCATTCTTCTTGGCTTCCATGTCTTTGCACTGCAAGTACAAATAAAACCTTCTGGGCTGGAGTAATAGCTCAGTGGGGAGGGTGTTTGCCTTGCATGCAGCTGACACAGGTTCAGTCCCCAGCATCCCATATGGTCCCCCATATGCCCAGGAGCAATTCCTGAGTGCAGAGCCAGGCGTGACCCCTGAGCATCACTGGGTGTGACCCAAAAGAAGCAAAAACTACAACAGAAAAACTGCTGGATGACGGGAGTGATATTTTTGTATAGTCAAGATAGTATATCCTGGTTACAAAAATATTTCTGAAAATAAAAACTAAAAGAAAACATAACTTTAAATTAAAGAAAAAATCATCAAGTTGAATGACTGGGACCTATAAGCACATCAGTAAAATTACATCACTAATGGGTAGCAAAAAATATCAGCCATTATCAATAAGTTATACGAGGCTAGGATGAGGGCTTTCTACTCAGAATAAGCTGCTAAATTATTCTCCTGTAGATACTCACTTTCACTTTTTAAAATTGGTTTGGGGACTCTCATCCTCTGTTGGTGGGAATGCCGACTGGTCCAGCCATTTTGGAAATTAATATGGACATTCCTCCAAGAACTTGATATTGATCTCCCATTTGACCCAACAATACCACCCCTAGGAATATACCCTGGAGACCCAAAAACACACAACAGAAACACTATCTACACTTCTACATCCATCACAGCACTATCTACAATAACATAATCTGAAAACAACCTGTATGCCCAACAACAGAAGAGTGGCTAAAAAACACTACGGTACATCTGCACAATGGAATACTATGCAGCTGTCAGAAAAAAAACGAAGTCATGGAATTTACCTGCAAATGGATGGACATGGAGATTATCATGCTGAGTTAAATTAGTCAGAAGGAAAAGGACAGATATAGAATGACTGCATTCATTAGTGGGATATAAATATATACCAGTGTTCTACTAATAGTGGGAAATGGCAATGCCAGACTAGAACTGAGCATTGAATGTACACAAAGGAATTTACATGATAATCCCTAAATATCTGTAGGGAAAAGCACAATGTGTAAGAAAAGGAAGAGAGAGAGAGAGAAAGAGAGCGAGAGAAGAAAAAGAAAAGGACCTACTTTAGAGGCAGAATGGGGGTGGGGAGGGAATTTGGGGACAGTGGTGATGGGAATAGTGCACTGGTGGAGGGATGGGTGCTGGAACACTGTAAGACTGTAACCCAGTCATGAACATCTTTGTAATTATATATCTCACAGCATTATCACTGTTTCACTGTTTTCCCATTGTTCATCGATTTGCTCGAGTGGGCACTAGTAACATCTCCATTAGTCCTGTCACAAGCAAGTGCAATCCAAGGGCATCTACTTGCTACAGGGACAGGAGGAGCCCGAAACCATTCTTCAGGTTATGGAACTGAGGTCCATAATAGTTACTAGTCTTTGGCATAAAAAAGTAAATAAAACACGGTAGCTTGCCAGGCTTTATAGTGTAGGTGGTATAGTCTCAGTAGAAGGCTCTCAACCCGAGCATTTACTGATGAAACTTAAAGGGGGAAGATCAGGTTTTCTCTTGGATGGAGCTCTGAGGAACTATGGAGTCTGGATGTTGAGAATGACTGCATGATGTGTGGTTTGCTCTGCCTTCTTGCCAGGCTTACTGGTATCAGTTAAAACATGTCTATAACTGTTTACTATGTATAAATGTGAACGAAATTGGGAAGAACCTTATGCAAAATTCAAAATAAAGAAATAAAACTGGGCCGGAGCGATAATCCAGCAGATAGGGCGTTTGCCTTGCACGGCCGGCCCATGCCGGCCCAGGTTCGATCCCCGGCATCCCATATGGTCCCCCGAGCACCGCCAGGAGTAATTCCTGAGTGCAGAGCCAGGATAAACCCCTGAGCATTGCCGGGTGTGACCCAAAAAAAGCCAATAGATAGATAGATAGATAGATAGATAGATAGATAGATAGATAGATAGATAGATAGATAGATAGATAGATAGATAGATAGATAGATAGATAGATAGATAGATAGATAGATAGATAGATAGGTAGGTAGGTAGGTAGGTAGGTAGGTAGGTAGGTAGGTAGATAGATAGATAGATAGATAGATAGATAGATAGATAGATAGATAGATAGATAGATAGATAGATAGATAGATAGATAGATAGATAGATAGATAGATAGATAGATAGATAGATAGATAGATAGATAGATAGATAGATAGATAGATAGATAGATAGATAGATAGATAGATAAAAAAACTGGTTTTGAGGTAAAACCCCAGCAGTATTCAGGGTTTATTCCTGGCTCTGTGCTCAGAGATCACTCCTGATAGAGTTGGAGGGACCCTATGGCATACAGGGGATTGAACTCAGGTCAGTTGTGTGCAAGGCAAACATCCTATTCATTGTATTATCTTTCTGGCCCTCAATTTTACCTTTTTAATCTATAACTTAACAATGGCAGGAATTCTAAAAACTAGTTTAGTAAATTATTACAACCTGGCATGTATTTGAATTGTTCAAAATAATTATCCAATGTTATCACTCAAAAGACAGATACACGGGCAGAGCTACTACCAGCTCTCCCTGTTGTGCTCCCCTGTGCTCCACTAATCATGAGGGGGTGGGGAGGGAGGGTGACTTCCAGCCTGGGCCTGCCATTTCAATAGAGCCTCAGAAGAATCCAGAGGAACCCCCGCACCATGTTGGCAACCTTTTTCATCATCCGAACTCCACAGCTCGTCAGAGCCCCGCCTCTACAGAGAAGCCCATTTCAAGTCCAGGTATGCTTGAACCAGAGACACAGGTTGTGCATGCCTGGTTCATCAGTAAATTACCAAGAGTATTCCACCCACCCCTTTCAGAGAGCTCGGCAAGCTATTGAGAGTATCCCACCATATGGCAGAGGCTGGCAAGCTGTCTGTCACGTATTTGATATGCCAAGACCAGTAAAAACAATGGATCTCATCCCCTGACCCCGAAAAAGCCCTAAATATGGCAACACTAAGAAGGACAAGCAAGGAGAGGCTGATAAAATCTCAGGGCCAAACTAGGCTGCCAAAACAAAGAAGGACTAAAATGACTGTCTGTACTTTCAATGCATGTACACTGGCATCGGAAGCATATATAGAGAACATGATGGTGCAAGCACGAAAGATCAAGTATGACATCATTGGTCTGACCGAGACAAGAAGGTGTCAGTCACACCACATCATTTTCAACACTGGAGAACTGTTCCTCAGAACATGTGATGAAAGAGGTGTTGGTGGTATCGGTGTCCTTGTCAACACAAACCTGGCCATGAGCATTGATTTATCTGAGTGCCTAACAAACCGAATCAGATGATTAAACTTGAATAGATGTGGCTCACTATTGACAATTTCTATCTTCGTTGTCTATGCACCAACATCCAAATACAAGGAAGAAGAAATTGAGAAATTCTACATGGAACTGGAGGAGTTCTATAAAAAGACCACACATTCTACAAGATTATAGTTAATGATTTTAATGCCAAGATAGGACCAAGATGATTGACCAAAGAACTCCACATTGGGACCCATGGCCTAGAATGTAACAAACAGGGTAAGAGGCTATCTGAGTTCATCATGTCGACCAAGACCATTCATGGGAACTCACAGTTCCAGAAGATTGAATTCAAACATCGGACATGGGAATCTCCTAGTGGACAGTTCCACAATGAAATTGACCACATCATATTCAATCGATGGTTTTGCCTGATTTATGTCACTGTCGTCCTAAAATTTCAAACAGGATCTGACCACCATCTCCTTCATGCAAAATTCTACTTCACGGAATGGGGAGAAGGGCTGCAAAGTTTAAGAAGAGAACTCCAGGGCCGGAGTGATAGCCCAGCGGGTAGGGCATTTGCCTTGCATGCGGCTGGCCTTTGCCGGCCTGGGTTCGATCCCTGGCATCCCATATGATCCCCTGAGCACCTTCAGGAGTAATTCCTGAGTGCAGAGCCAGGAGTAACCCCTGAGCGTTGCTGAGTATGACCCAAAAAAGCAAAAAAAAAAAAAAAAAGAGAGAGAGAGAACTCCCAGAATGACCATCAAATGGGACCTCTTTGGCACCATTTCATCAACATGGGAAGATGCCATCACTGAGACATTGATGAAGAATACAACCAGCTGGTTGAGCACCTCCATGATTGTGCGAGGAATGCTGAGAGAGAAAGCCACAAAAGGACACCTGTCTTCTAAAACTCTTGAGCTTATTCGCCAATGTGGCAAGGTGTGAGCCTCAGGCAACCATAAGCTAATGTCCAAGCTAGCAAAGCAATACAGAGAAGCAATAAAGGAAGACCTCAAAGAGAGAAGAGCAACAATACTGTCTGATGCAGCAGAAGCAGGGAAAAGCATTCACAATGCTTGCCTGTCCTTTGCTAACTATAAGACCAAGATGACTGGCCTCCAACGTCCTGATGGATCTATCACATCTTCCAGAAAGGCAATGGAGAAGACTATCCATGACTTCTACTCAGATCTCTTTGATAGCCATGTCCACCTGCCCACATACCAAATTCCGCAGGATAGATATGTTGTTCCCAATGTTCTCCCTTCTGAAATCCGACATGCCATTTCATCGGTAAAGAAACGACGAACAGCACCCGGCCCAGAAAAAATGTCAGACCTGAACACCTAAAGAATCTGCCATCAGTACTCATCAATGCACTGGCTCAGTTCTTCACATGGTACCTGTCTGAATGCTAGGTTCCCTCCCAATAAAAAACCAGCAGGACAGTTCTACTGTTCAAGAAGGCAGAGCGACATCCACAACATTGGCAACTATCACCACATCTGCCTGTTGTCTGTCATCTACAAGCTGTTCACTCGAGTCATCCTGAACAGGATTGACAGAACATTAGATGAAAGACAACCATGCAAGCAAGCTGGTTTCCAGAAAGGATTCAGCACAATCGACGATATCCACATGGTAACCAAGCTCATTGAGGTTTGTAGGGAGTTCAAGATGCCGCTCTGTCTCACGTTCATTCATTTAAAGAAAGCCTTTGTTTTTCTGTTGAGACTGAAGCGGTCATCAAAATTCTAGCCAAACAGGGCGTTCAAAATCAATACATCAAGATCCTTTGTAAACTGTATTACGGATTCACCACCAGCATCTCACCATTCTACAGGGAAGTGATCATTGATGTAAAAGAGGGGTTCGGCATGGTGATACCATTTCACCAAAACTCTTCAGCACCACCCTCAAGAATGTCATGCAGCAATTAGAATGGGAAGGAATGGGAGTGAAAATAGACAGTTGGAAACGACACCACCTCCGCTTCACTGATGACATCATTCTAATAACACCAAACATTAGCCAAGTGGCACAAATGCTGGCTCACTTTGACAGTGAATGTGGAAAGGTAGGTCTACAGCTAAATCTCAACAAAACAAAGTTCATGAAATATGAACTAGTTCCAGATGCTCCATTCATTCTCAACAGAACAGACATCTCTGAATGCAGCAGTTATGTGTACGTAGGTCAAGAAGTCAACATGATGAACGACCTAAAACCTGAGCTGCGCAGGAGGACGTGAGTGGCATGGAATGCCTTCAAAGGCATCAAAAAAATAGCTAAAAGGACAAAGAACCTCCGGCTCTGAGCACATCTCTTCAACTCCACTGTTCTCCCTGCATTAACATACACCT
Organism: Cryptotis parvus; assembly: GCA_021461705.1. Taxonomy (NCBI): domain Eukaryota; kingdom Metazoa; phylum Chordata; class Mammalia; order Eulipotyphla; family Soricidae; genus Cryptotis; species Cryptotis parvus. The sequence continues at coordinate 47,280 of JAJIBD010009215.1, forward strand.
CAGACACCTAGGCCCTACAAAAGCAGGATGAGAACACTATTAGGGTCTCCCAAAAGAGGAATCAAAAGAGCTGTGCTTGGAATATCACACCTCACTCAAGTGAGAGAAGGAATCCGGAGTTCCGACCTCTATCGAAGATCCAGAGTCAGAGATGCTGTCTCGTTTGCCAAGGCATCGAAAATTGGATGGGCTGGACATGTAATGGACTTGGAGATTAACATTGGACTAGAGCCGTTACCGACTGGATCCCATGGGACGCCAAAAGATCACGTGACTGCCCACCTACAAGATGGCCAGACTTCTTCGTCAAGGCCCTGAATGAACAGTTTGAGGCTCTTAGTATTCCTGGAGCAAGCAGATGTGATTGGGCTAAACTGTCACGTGACAAGGACAAATGGAAACTTTACTGGTGCTCACTTGAACAAACAGACGAATAACGGGATGTCAAGTGCTCAAGTGATCAAGTAATCACTCAAAAAATGATGACATATGAGACAAGAAAGAACAAGTCTAGAAAACCCTTCCCTACCTAAATTTAGTATTGTATTAATACTGTAGGTTCCCCTGACTCACGCTGTTTTAGTAGGAAAAGCATCCTCAAGATACCAGGAAATTATTTCTAGACGGCATTCCTTCCCTTTTCCTACCTAGAGTTTTCTACCAATATATTCAAATTTGGTGAAGGAATTGATAATTTTTTGCCAAATATTCTAATAAATATCATCAATAAGTAGTCTAAATGTCCAATTGAAAGGCATAGTGACTTTATTGCCAGTTGAAATTTCAAGAAACATTAAAATAAGACTATGATGTACTAAATATGTTTTGGCAGGTCATAAAAAGGATCATATAATTCTCTCATTTTTTGTTTTGTGTTTTTGGGCCCACTTACAGGTACTCAGGGCTTATCCCTGGCTCTGTGCTCAGGGGTCACTCCTGAAGGGGTTCAGAAGACCACAGGCATTCGCATAACCTGAGGATGCAACCCAGCTTATGTGAATGCAAGGCAAGGGCCTTACCTACCCTGCTACACTGTATCTTCAGCCTAATTCTTTTATTTGTGATGAAAGAATACTGATAGTGCACATGGAACATTCTCCAAGATAGACCATATACTTAACCACAAAGCATACCTCAACAAAATAAAAATATAGAAATTGTGTCAACTATCTTTTCAGATCATGATGCACTGAAAATAGTAGTTAACCATACACAGAAGCAGGGAGTCAAACCAAACACCTGGAAACTGAACAGCTCACTGCTGAACAACAAATGGGTCATAGAAGAAATCAAACAGGAAATCCAAAGATTCCTGGAAACAATGACAATGAAGATACCAACTATCAGAACTTGTGGGACACATCAAAAGCTATGTTAAGAGGAAAGTTCATAGCTCTGCAAGCATTCATAAGGAAAGAAGAAAGGGCCCACATAAATAACCTGACCTCACAGCTGAAAATATTAGAAAAAGACTAACAAAAGCCCAACCCAGGCAGAAAGAAGGAAATAATAAAACTTAGAGAGGAAATCAACGAGCTAGAAACCAAAAAACTAATCCGAAAGATTAGTGAAACTAAGTGCTGGTTCTTTGAAAAAAATAAACAAGATCGAAAAGCCACTGGCAAAACTTGTAAGGACAGGGAAAGAGAGAACCCAAATAAACAGAATCAGAAATGAAAATGGTGACATCACAACAGAAAGACAGAAATTCAAAAGATCATCAGAGATTACTTTGAGAACCTGTATGCCACGAAACATGAGAACCTAGGAGAAATGGATAAATTCCTGAAGTCCTATAACCTCCACGGCTGAAACAAGAAGACCTTCAATACCTGAATAAGCCTATCACCATCGAGGAAATTGAAACAGTAATTAAAAGTCTGACCAAACACAAAAGCCCAGATGGGTTCACTAGCAAATTCTACCAAACCTTTAAGGAGGACCTACTGCCTGCCCTGTTCAAGCTCTTCCAGGAAATAGAAGAAACAGGAACACTCCCAAACAGCTTCTACGAGGCACATATCACCCCTGATACCCAAAGCAGGGAGAGACAACACAAAGAAGGAAAATTACAGACCAATCTCCATGATGAACACAGATGCTAAGATCTTCAACAAAATACTAGCAAACAGAATCCAAAGACTCATCAAAAAGATCATACATCATGACCAAGTAAGATTCATCCCGGGAATGCAAGGATGGTTCAACATTCGCAAATCAATCAACATAATACAGCATATCAATAAGAGAAAAAATAAAAACCATATGATCCTACCATATCACTCCTGGGAATATACCCTGGGAAGCCAAAAACACACAGCAAAAACACAATCCACACTTTCATTTTCATAGCAGCACTATTCACAACATCCAGAAGTCAACATGATGAACGACCTAAAACCTGAGCTGTGCAGAAGGAAGAGAGCAGCATGGAATGCCTTCAAAAAGCATTGAAGAAATAGCTAAAAAGACAAAGAACCCTCCGACTGGGGCACATCTCTTCAACTCCACCATTCTCCCTGCATTAACATATGCCTCAGAGACCTGGGCCCCTACGAAAGCAGAATGAGAATGCTATTCGGGTCTCCCAGAGAGGAATCGAAACAGCTATGCTTGGAATATCACGCTTCACTCAAGTGAGAGAAGGAATCGGAGTTCCGACCTTTGTCGCTGTTTCAGAGTCAGGGATGCTGTCTCATTTGGCAAGGCAACGAAAATCAGATGGGCTAGACATGTAATGCGATTTGGAGACAACCGTTGAACTAGAGACATTACGGACTGGATCCCATGGGATGTTAAATGATCACGTGGCCGCCCACCTACAAGATGATAAGACTTCTTCGTCAGGACCCTGAACGAACGGTTTGAGGCTCTTCATATTCCTGAAGCAACCAGATGCCATTGGGCTACACTGGCATGTGATAGGGTCAAATGGAAATGTTACTGGTGCCCGCTCGAGCAAATCGATGAATAATGGGATGTCAAGTGATCGAATGACTTTTTAAAAATATTTTATTATACCACTGTGAAATATACAATTACAATGTTGTTCATGTTTGGAGGTTTCGGTCACATAGTGTTCCAGCACCCCTCCCTCCACCAGTGCCCATTTCCCACCACCAATGTCCCTAATTCCCTCCCCCTCCCATAGCCTGCCTCCATGGCAGGTTCTTTATCTCTTTTCTCTCTCCCTCTCTCTCTTTTCCTTCTCTTACACATTGTGGGTTCCATTACATACACTTAGAGGCCATCGTGTGCATTTTTTTTGCCTGTATTTAATGCTCAGTTCTAGGTTGGTATTAGCCCTTTCGACATTTATTCACACATGTTCCCTTCTCTGTCTTACCTAACCTCTGACTCCCACACATTTGCGGTAATTTCCACTTTTGGTTAGACCTCCTGATCCACGTTTTGCCTGACATTGGATTTTGGTGTCATAATATGTATGACACCAAAATATGTATGATTTCCATATATAAAAGGTCACTTCATAAATATATATATATATATATATATATATATATATATATATTTATGAAGTGACCTTTTTTGAGAGAGGCGGATCACACGAGTGATACTCGCTCCTGGCTCTGCATTCAGGAATTACTCCTGGTGGTGCTCAGGGGACTGTATGGGATACTGAGGATTGAACCTGGTGGGCTACATGCAAGCATGGGATGCCAAAGTTCAAACCTGGCCTGATCATGTGCAAGTCAAGTGCACTACCCACTGTACTACCTCTCTGGCCCCTTTACCACATGCTTTAAAAAAATTTAGATTTTTGTCTGAAAGTGTGTACTGCACAGGAATTTATTTTGTTAACAGAAATTAATGATTAACATTGGAGGAAAAAAAATCACATCCCAAGGTAAGTGCTAAGAATCAAGTGAAAGAACATATATAAAGATCCATGAAGCACTAGAATCACAGAAGGCAACCAATGAAATAATCTTTCTTAGTTATTTTCAACATGATCATCAGTGAGTAACATTGAAATTTTAAAACTGACCAGTGATGTAATACTTAATTGTAACTACAGCTAAAAATATCTAAGACCCAGTTGCTTAATCTTACTTTGACCTTGGAAATATCTAAATAGTGAAAGTGTATTTGGAAGCTTTGCTCCAGTTTTGAGTAGTTTTTTCTGAATAGCTTTGGATAAATATCCTATTTACATTTAAAATTTTACTTTCTTTTGAATAACCACCCACACGGCAGAGCCTGGCAAGCTACCCGTGCCGTATTTGATATGCCAAATACCAGTAACAATTATAGCCCTCATTCCCATGACCTGATGGAATGGTTTGAGGCTCTTTATGTTCCTGGAGTAAGCAGATGCCCTTGGACTCTACTAGCATGAGGCAGAACATATGGAAATGTTACTGGTGCCTGCTCGAGCAAATCGATGATGAACGGGAAGACAGTGATACAGTGATATATAGTTCAAATATAATCGAGAGGGTGATTAGAACAAGAATAAAGAGGTAAGGTACTTTTTTGAGAAAAGATATAGTCAATATAGTCTTTTATTATTATTGTTTTGGTTTTTAGGCCACACCTATTAGGGCTTTCTCCTGGTCCTGCATTCAGGAAATCAAATAGGGGTGCTGGGGATTGAATCCAGGTCAGCTGCATGCAAGGCAAGTGCCTTGCCCACTCTACTATGTCTTTGACCCCTGTCGACTTGATGATTAAATTGTTTTTAACAAATCTCATCTTACCAGTGTCTAAACTTAGTTCTTCCTTGTTAATTAGGCACCTTTGAGACCATTACTCTTTGGATGTTATTTGGTATCAGGAAAGTGTGACCTATTAAGTAGTCAGGTTATCCAGATCCCAAAGGTCATTACATTATAAATCAATAAGTACTTACCTAATTGCTACTTTCGATAAATTCCTTGAGTCAGGACCATGACTTTTTATTTTCTTTCCTAGATCACACCTGGCAATGCATAGAGGTTACTGCTGGCTGCACACTCAGGAATTACTCCGGATAGTGCTCAGGGGGACCATATGGGATGCTGGGGATTGAACCCAGGTCGGATGTGTGCAAGGCAAATTCCCTACCCACTGTACTATCACTCTGGCCCCAGGGCCATGACTTTTTAAAAAAATTCCTTTTATTTCTGGGTCATATTAAGTTCAGTGACATGTACTCAAAAACTTAAAAAGGACCATAACAAAACTCCAAATTACAAACAGGTTCTTCCCACAAAGCTTTCCCTTCCCATGGAAATAGGCCTATTCATTTCTTTAGAAAAAACTTGCATAAAGAGCAATGATAGTAGAGATAGTAGTAGACATGGTAGTACAAAAAATACCTTAATGACTGTATCATGCGTATCTATGAAGTTAAACGTAGAATAAATATATTGTTTCCAGCTAGACCATAAATTCCAATTAAGATTGTAATATAAAAAGGAATCAGACTGCTGCCTTAATCTGAACATCCGTACATATATTTAAACGTATAACAAGATTCTAAAAGGTTGTCAGTAGTCCAGATTTCTCCACAAATTAAACCTTTGATACACAGCCAGTGTCTAAATCCCATGAAGGACGCCAAGACCGAAATAGGGGGATAAGAGAAAAGAGATAAAAAGCTATAGGCAGTTCTCACCACATCCTGTGGTGCTCAGAGCTTCCTTCTGCCTTTATACTCAGGAATCGCTCCTAGCAGGGTTTAGGGGAGATACTATGAGGTGCCAGAGATGAAACCCAGGTCAACCACTTGCAAAACAAGCACGGCACTCACTGTGCTATCTCTCCTGATGACCCTCCCTCTGCAATCACCACTTCAGCTCCAATTTTCAATTCTGACAATTCTTTTAAAGAAATAAACACACAATGGTTTGTTCTTCCACTAAAGGCTACAGTAAGTAACCTTACTGCTCCTTTCCTTTGTAAAATATCAGGCTCTGGGGGCTGGAGCAATAGTACAATGGGTAGGGCATTTGCCTTGCATATGGCCCTGTTCGATCCAGATCCCGGACATCCCATATGGTCCCCCTGAGCACCGCCAGGAGTAATTCCTGAGTGAAGAGGCAGGAGTAACCCCTGAGCATCACTGAGTATAACCCAAAAAGAAAAAAATCAAGCTCTGCCATTTTATTTAACTTAATTTTATTTTTTGCTTTTTGGGGTGGGTCACACCCTGCAGTGCTCATGGGTTACTCCTGGCTCTGCACACTGTGCAGAGGTGGTGCTTGGGGGGACCCTATGGAATGCCAGGATCCATCCAGGTAGGCTGTGTGCAAAGACAAATGCCCTACCCGCTGGACTATTGCTTTGGCCTAACTGCCATTGTATTTTAAATGGCCTTAAAGGGCCAGAAAGTTGTGGCAATCACATATGGTCCCCTGAGAACCCCAGAGGTCACTCAAACACAGAGCCAGGAATAAACCCTGAGCAGTACTGGGTGTGGCCTCCAAGTCCTAAACAATCAAACAAACAAACAAACAAACAAACAAACAAACTTGGACCTACTATTATACATACATTAGGTTTCTGATACTAAAAATTTTTTGTGAAGTGTAGAAAGCAGCTGTAAGGCAATTATATTGGAATTCCACGTTCTGCAGGAGTGTGTTATAACACTCAGACAGACACATTAACTTTGGGAATCTTTTAAGTCATTCATGCAGTGTAACTTCAATAGTAGTTATCCCTGGTCTTCAGTGACTTAAATTTTTAACTACCAAATTCATTGTTTCATACTTTCAGAGCTAAGAAGGAAAATTTGAGAAAAACTGACAAGAGAGGACTGAGATTATCCAGATCTGCTAAGGACAAAGGATTTCAAGAAAAAGGATGAAGTCACATAGATAAGCCTAAGATGTACTAGGAATTGAGTTTCCATTTGACTTAATTCCACTTCTTGGAATATAGCCCAATGTTGCACTACACTGTTGCCTAGAGCCTCTGCATCTTGCCTGGAGTTACTTTCTGCAGGACACTTTGTAGATACAAGGGCAAGAAAACAGCTTGAATCTGTGACTTTATGGGGCAGTATATCTTACCATGTATTCTATGTTAGCTGGTAAAAATATTTTCTCTCATGCTAATCAATCATGCTAATCCCACAATCATCGTGGGACCAAATAGATTTTACCAGTATATTTACCTGGCCATGTTGGATCTCTAAGTAATTAGACCAGAGAGAAATTCTGTTTGCCTCCAAGCAAGCAAGCATGGCTCTCTAATAAGTCTAAATGCTAATACAAAACAACTATGAAGTAAAGACAAGAATCTTGTGAAATATTGGAGAAATATATACTTGGCTGTAGAATATCCATTGGTACATATATATACCCCCCCATCTATATAAGGCCTGGTGGAAAACCAAGGGCAGGCTCTGCAGCCTTGGCTGGGGTGATATTAACATTTCAATGGACTAGGTGAGGTCCTAGGAGAAATCACCTGAGAGGGATTGGCACTAACTGCATCCCCTGACGGGGCCAGCCTGGGCTGAAAAGTTGTAAAAGCTGTAGCCTGCTTTCTTCCGCACCTTTTGCCTTTTGCTCTCTTCCTCTTTGCTATCTGCCTCTGCTCCCTCTCCATTCTCTTCCCTGTTGGGCCTTAGCACGTGGTAGCAGCCATGTGGGCCTAGGATTCTAACCTACACGTGGCCAGAGCCCAGCCAGGAACCTAAAGTCTATGGTTTTCCTGTTACTTAATTGTACACCAGAACAAGTGTGAGTAAAGCCTTTTGAAACTTTGCTGGATTCTCACGTCTTTCTCCATCTGCTGGCCGCTGATCCCCAGGGGCAGAAGGGGATCTCCTATAGCCTGCTCCCAGATTTGGTTGGGGGAGCCCAGCGCTCTCAGATACCCCAAGGGTCCAAAAACAAAATAGAGAAAAATCATTTGCACCCCCTATGTTCCTAACAGCACTATTCACAACAACCAAATTCAGATGACTGGATAAAGAAACTATGGTATATATACACAATGGATTATTACTTGGAATAAGAAAGAAAAAGTCATGAAAATTACTGCTACACAGAGGGACCTTGGAGAGAGTATCAAGCTGAGTGAAGTTAGTCAGAGGGAGAGACACAGACACAGAATGATCTCTTTCATGTGCGAGATTTAAAAAAACATAATGGGAAAATAACTAATGCCCAAAGACAATGAGAACAAAGAACATAGGAGCTGGTCTTCAGTAAGATATGTCCCACTTAGGGGACCGGGGCAAGAACAAGGATGGGGCAACATCAGTGGTGAAGGGAAGCATTTAACCAGAAGGAGGTGCTGCTGAAAGGTGGTAAAGTGTTAGATATGAAACACTCAGAAACAGTAATGCAAACCATGGAGGGCGGGAGGGAGGGAGGGAGGGAGGGAGGAAGGAAGCGAGGGAAGAAGGGGAAAAGATGCCTCTCTTGAAACAGGCTGGTGGTTGAAGGCAAAGCAGTTGGAGAGAATTGGTGGAGGGAAGTAGACCCTGGTGAAGGGATTGGGTTTTGTACTCCTAAAGCCCAATCATGAATATCTTTGTAATTTCACAGTGACTAAATGAAAAGAAAGTAATCCAATTCTATACATATGAATGAAGTCACTGTCTCCAGGGGCGAGCAGGGAACCAATCACTGTACTAACTGTTGTTAATACTTGGATAGACCAGTGCTGAGTTCACCGAACTGATGGCCTGGGACAAGGGAGGTGGCCAGCAAACCTCTAAGAGCGGGGGTGCTGGTATTGGGGCCACATTTTTAGGGGGCAGCATAACTTGGCTGGAGGTGGTCCTGTGGAAGCAGAATGGGGGTGCACAACACAGGGGCTGTTTCCCTCTGTGGGAGCACCAAGTGCGCAAAGAGGCAGGAAAGCTCTCTCACCTGACGACTATAAGAGGGTATATTGTCTCTATAAAAAATATTTAACACTTATGGGGCCGGAGAGATAGCCCAGCAGGTAGGGCGTTTGCCTTGCACGCGGCTGGCCTGTGCCGGCCTGGGTTCGATCCCGGCATCCCATATGGTCCCCGAGCACCGCCAGGAGTAATTCCTGAGTGCAGAGCCAGGGGTAGCCCCTGAGCATCGCCGGTGTGACCCAAAACGCAAAAAAAAAAAAAAAAAAAAGTTGGGGCCAGAGCGATAGCACAGAGGGTAGGGCATTTGCCTTGAATGCAGTCGACCCGGTTCGATTCCCCTGGCATCCCACATGGTCCCCCCAGCACCCCCAGGAGTAATTCCTGAGCACAGAGCTAGGAGTAACTCCTGAGCATTGCTGGGTGTGACCCAAAAAAAAGCAAAAAAAAAAAAAAAAGAAAGGAAGAAAGAAAGAAAGGAAGGAAGAAAGAAAGAAAGAAAGAAAGAAAGAAAGAAAGAAAGAAAGAAAGAAAGAAAGAAAGAAAGAAAGAAAGAAAGAAAGAAAGAAAGAAAGAAAGAAAGAAAGAAAGAAAGAAAGAAAGAAAGAAAGAAAGAAAGAAAGAAAGAAAGAAAGAAAGAAAGAAAGAAAGAAAGAAAGAAAAAGGAAGAAAAGCTCAAACACATGCCAAGAAATTGCAGGCTTAATTCTAAATACGAGCTGTGGTAAGACGATCGAGAGTAAGCAGGACAGTAGCGCGGCTAGACGGGCTTGTCAGTATTCTGACAGCAGACGGTCATTTCCTTGCAGCAATCAACACGAGAACTTTGGCCAGAGACTTTCCTTCCGCCTCTGACCACGCTAAGATCTTTGTGGTTTCTTGGAAATGAGAAGTAGCAGATAAAAACGATTCCCCACGCAGCTCTACTTACCTACCTTGGGTCATTAGGACCTTGGGAATATCTTCTTATTCTAGGCATATTATCTTAGAATCTAAGAAGTGTTAAATTTTTTTTTTTTGCTTTTTTGGGTCACACCTGGCAATGCTCAGGGGTTTCTCCTGGCTCTGCACTCAGAAATTACTCCTGGCGGTGCTCAGGGGACCATATGGGATGCCGGGGATCAAACCCGGCATGGGCCGGCCACGTGCAAGGCAAACGCCCTACCCGCTGGGCTATCGCTCCGGCCCCATAAGTGTTAAATATTTTTTATAGAGACAATATACCCTCTTATAGTCGTTTATTTCTAAGCCCAGCTTCAAAGGTTGCCTACTTATTCGACCTTTACTGAAACAAACACTGTGGCTTTCTAGGTGCCCCCAATCTATCCTCCTTAAGTGAACAAACAGAAATGTCCCCCAAAATGCACACAAGGCTGCTGTTGTCCCCCTTCATTCCAGGGCCCCTCCAGGGGACAGTATGACTCCACTCTGGGAAACTGACCAGACAGACAAAGCATCGCCCAGGAAACTCACCATGAGCTTCATATGATAATGCCAAAAGCTGATGCTGAAAAAAGAGAGAGAGAAATAAACCCAAATTGTTGGTCATCTGGGCAATATTTCTACTATGTGAGACTGATTTGATTAGTTCATGCACAGTAAATTTAGAATCAAAACCAGTTATAAAGGAGGCAAATTGGAGGCTGGGAGTACTGAATTCCATCTGTCCAGAGCCTGTTGATTTATCATACAGGTGTACTTACTGACTGCAAAGCCCTCAATACAGAGGCTATCTACAATGTTCACATACTGAAAAGTAAAAATCCCAATAGTGGCTCATACCATCTTTTTATTCCTTTGCTATTCTATAGCACAGAGCAGTGGTTAGGAGCGAAGGCCAGAGAATCGTCTACCAGAAAGCAAATTTCCCTCTGTCTCTCCCAGCCATGAGTCTGGGTAAGTCCTTCAACATGTCTGAGCTTTGAATTCCTCTTACTTAAAATGTGGATGATGGGACCAGGGAAATGGGAGCTTAAAGGAGCACAGGCCTTGCCTTCAGTTTAATCCGCAGGGTTTCCCAGCACCTAGAGCCTTAGCACCTGTCATACCCCCATTGAGTATTATCAGGAGTGGCCCTGGGCTCCTCAGTATAACTCAGGAGGCACCCCTGCCCCAAACACAGATGATGGTAATACCCCTTCCACCATCAATAACCTCTCCAGGGCTGCTACTCGGACGGAATGAGTCAACAGATGCAGAGAACGTAGATAGGTGTCTTCGTTGCAGTAAACGTCCAGGTTCATCATATCTGAGTAGTAGAAGTCTCTTCCACCTCTCATCTGGACAACAATACCACTTGAAGGAGGCACATCCAGTGGTGTTGTAGGCTACTCCTGGCTTGTTGCTCCTGGTCACTCCTGGAACTGCTCAAATAGAGAGGGTGGGAGGAGGGGCCAGAGCAATAGTACAGCGGGTGGGGTGTTTGCCTTTCACACGGCCGAACTGGGCTTTATTCCTCAGCGTCCCATATGTCCCCGAGCACTGCCAGGAGTAATTTCTGAGTGCAAAGCAGGAATAATCCCTGAGCATCGCTGGGTGTGACCCACTTGATCACTTGAATCCCGTTATTCATTGATTTGCTCGAGTGGGCGCCAGTAACATTTCCATTGGACCCTATCACGTGCCAATGTAGCCCAATGGCATCTGGTGGATTCAGGAATATGAAGAGCCTCAAACCGTTCCTTCAGGGTCTTGACAAGGAAGTCTGACCATCTTGTAGGTGGGCGGCCACATGATCTTTTGACATCCCGTGGGATCCAGTCGGTAACGGCTCTAGTCCAGCGGTTGTCTCCAAATCGCATTACATGTCCAGCCCATCTGATTTTCGATGCCTTGGCAAACGAGACAGCGTCCCTGATTCTGGAATAGCGACGGAGGTCAGAACTCCGGATTCCCTGTCTCACTTGGAGTGAGGCGTGATATTCCAAGCATAGCTCTTTTGATTCCTCTCTGGGAGACCCGAATAGCATTCTCATCCTGCTTTCGTAGGGCCCAGGTCTCTGAGGCGTATGTTAATGCAGGGAGAACAGTGGAGTGTGACCCAAAAAGCAAAAATAAAAAGGAGAGAGAGAGAGATGGAGAGAGAGAGAGGTGGGGGTTGGAGGAGCAAGCAGAGGGAGGTGGCCAGCTGAGAAGATGCTAAATACAATTTTTTAAACTTCAGAATAACTGGTATGCATGTGAATATCTGTACTGTAATTTTCCTAACATCAAACATGATGCTACACTTGGATGACCACATAACTGATTTTTTTTCAAGGATAGAGCCAAAAATGAAACAGAAACACAAACTTCTAATGCTTATTTCTACTAAAAATTCCCCAATGAAATGAGTTTGCTAGCTCATAATATTTCAAAACAATTGACAACCTCCTTGGATGAATGAAAACTGATTTTCTGAAATATACTTCTGGACACTGATGGCAGCATCCAACTCTAGAACCGGAGATATCGCCTATGGTTTGTCAATCAAGGAAACAAACCAGAATGGTGAGGTTTCTTTTCTTGACCTTTTGTTCTTTGGACTAAGTTCAGACCTTCTACGATGGCCACAGAAGTCAGGATTTGACCTATATCTATCAGTTCACTTCTCCCAGAGCACCCCCTGGTGGCACTTTTGGTGGTAGCACTACCAAAGAACCTGTAGCTGTCCCATAAATCGCAGAGATCTCTCACCCTCACTCATGTACGTAACCTGGAGTTCCTCTGCCACAAAGATCATTTGCTTAGTGAAACTTGCCTCCAGGAATCCATCCTACCACCGATGCCTTAATGAAATTTCCCCTAGGAATACGAGTTGTCCTCTTGCCTCTTTATAACATAGTGATTCTAATGTTTTTAACATTACTTATTCCAGTGAAGAACAGATATCAAACGTCTGGAATCCTGAGAAAAATCAAATGACAAGGTTCCTTGTTCCTTGATATTGAATATCAAGACAACAGATCCTTAAACCAGGCCTTTTTCATGAATCACCTCCGTGCCAAGTGAGCTCATTTCTTTCTTTTTTTTTTTTTTTTTGGAGCACACCCAGCGATGCTCAGGGGTTTCTCCTGGCTCTGCACTCAGGAATTATTCCTGGTGGTGCTAGGGGGACCATATGGGATGCCGGGGATCGAACCCGGCCAGCATGGGCTGGCCGCGTGCAAGGCAAACGCCCTACCTGCTGGACCATTGCTCCAGCCCCATTTCACAAGTCATGATGCGCCCCTTAGAAACTTTGAACTTTCTGGACATCTCAAACTCTACAACACTGATAAACAATAGCACACCATATTGGATTGGATGTAATGTAGAAGGTAACCAATCTCAACTAACAAAAAATAAGCACAGAAGTCTTAACCTGTAACAACATTTTAGTAATCTCTTATACAAGGACTTAATGGCTCCATGGTCAGATACAACAAAATTTTTATAGCAAGCAATATAAAACAAATTATTGAAGTCCTGCTATAGGGGCAGGCTTAAGCATTGGTTGGGAAAATTGGAAATAATGGAAATAATGGTGGTGGGAAGGTGTAACAACAGTGGGATTGGTATTGGAATATTGAATGTAACAAATCATTATGAACAACTCTTTTTGTTGTTGTTGGCTTTTTGGGTCACAGCCGGTGATGTTCAGAAATTACTTTTGGGGGCCGGAGCGATAGCTCAGCGGCTAGGGCTTTTGCCTTGCAAGCAGCCAGCCTATGCTGGCCCGGGTTCGATCCCCGATCCCATATGGTCCCATGAGCACCGCCAGGAGTAATTCCTGAGCGCAGAGCCAGGGAGTAACCCCTGAGCGTTGCCAGGTGTGACCCCAAAAAGAAAAAAAAATTACTTTTGGCTCTGCACTCTCAGGAACTACTCCTGAAAGTGCTTGGGGGACCATATAGGATGCTGGTGAGTAAACCCAGGTTGACCATGTGCAAGACAAACACCCTACCCACTGAACTATAGCTCTGGCCCATGAACAACTTTGTAAACCAGTGTTTATATAAAGAGTAAGGGGGAAATAATTTCTTTAAAAATAAAATAAGGGCCGGAGTGATAGCCCTGCAGATAGGGCATT